>CAJUYH010009793.1:0-13197 GCA_910591685.1 Galerucella tenella
CTTTCGATTGTTTACTAACCTATGATATGTTGTTCCTGATGATTTTTTCGTATTTACACTGTCTCTACTTGTACAACTTCGTGAAGCACAAGAAACCATTATTGTTCAATTATTAAAATAGAAAAAAACGACACTAACAAAAAGAAAATCCAAAAATACCCAATTCACATCCACAAAACAATACTAATGTCAAGTTGACAGAGTAGTGGTAGTAAAATGGCGAAACCGATACCACTTTTATGACAGGCGTAGCGACTCCTCTTAATACTAGCTCCATGGTCTTTACTATAATAATATTTCCTGAGATCACCCTTTTCCGAGATAGCACCAAATTACAACTGTATTAAATAATGAACTGCAGCTTTTGTACGATTGGTTAAATGTGCTCCTAAATTGAAACTAAATGCTGATAAAACCAATTGTTCTAGATTTATTGCACAAAATCATAAGATCGTGTTAAATAATATTCAGATCCAAAGAGTAGAGACAATGAAATATTTAGGTGTCATTATTGATCCTCAGTTGACTTTTGATATGTATGCGGCCTATTTATGTGAAAAGTTAGGCAAAAAAATTGGATTTTTTGGGAGAATTGCAAGAGAGTTATCTGAATGGTCGAAAAGATTAGTATACAATTCTATAATTCTTCCTCATTTCAATTACTGCACATCATTGTTACTTTCATGCTCGAACAACTAACTCGTCTGCAGATATTGCAAAACAAATGTATGAGAATATTACTCAAATGTGGTTGGCGCGTTCCTATTGAAAATATGTTTAGACAATTGAATTGGTTGTCAGTCCAACAAAATGTTGTTAAAGCTTACCTGGTGTTGATTTACAAGATAATTAATAAAAAATTACCTCAGTACCTAACTGATCTACTAGTATCTAGGTTTGAACTCCATGGCCGATTATTACGTACAAACCAACATTATAATGTAGAATTTACAAGTAAATCATTTCTCATGAAATCACTGTTCTCTGATGGGCTTCGACTTTACAATTCGCTACCAACTGATATTAAAAACAGTAAAAATGTGTACATATTCAATAAAAATGTGAGTTTATTCCTTAGAGATGGGACATTTTAGTTTTAAGTTATTTTCTTTTGTGTATTGTATATAAATAGAATTAGTGGTTTGTAATTAGCTTGGAGCTAAATAATAGTATATTACATAACAAGAGTTGTAAGTTGCTTATTACATGCGAATAGTTGCGCATGAGCCGCTTAGCGGCGAGTGTAGTAATTATATAAGCATGTAATAAGCTTACAACTCTAGTTGTGTACTATACTTTTTCTACGAACAACTTCATTAATAAAAATAAAACGCTGAATAACAAGTAGCATTTATTTATTAAACAGTAGCCAGAAAAAAATACTGCACATCACTAGCTTCATTTAAAAAAGTTTTTATCTCATCAAAATGTAAGGTTTTCGATTTTTTGCTTTTAAAACCGTCGGATTGTCTTTTTAAGTAACCTCGCAATTTTGTGTAATTTTCAATATTGACGTTATTCTTTAAAGTTATAGTACTCCTCAAAATCGAATATATTGCCCATAATGAAGATGGTTTGAATTTCTTAGTGATTTCTCCAAAATATGCCAAGATTACGTTTTCAGAAAATGAACTCACATTGTTAGTTGTTCGCCAGTCCATAAACTGCCGGTATACATTTTCATATCTTCCTCTTGACTTTTCTGGCAATGTTGTCAGTAGTGTCCGCGGCTAATTGTATAATATTGGGTGGTGTGCTACTTAGTTCGTTTTCACTATTTGATAAGCTCATTTTAATTATTTGTCTTTAAAACAAATGTATAGTTTGGCAAGTTTATCTGGAGCTACGCGGCGTCGGTAAGAGGCGAGGAAAAACATGGCGTATATCTGTCAAACGTACAAATGGCGTACGGTACCTATTTTACCAAGTGAAACTGTGATTACAAAGGTAAATGACAATAGAAACGCCACTGGATAAATCAATATCAGTCAATTGCCGAAGTGAGAGGGAAGAACATACGCACGCGCTTGCCAATAAGAAGTCAGCTGGTCGGAGGGTGTGGTCATTATGGTTTCCGTACAACGTTGCCAGAGCTTTAAGAAGCCCATAACAAATTTGGAAAAGTGTTCTCTTTTGATATTCATGAATTGGAAAATAATGTTAATAGAATAAATCCAAGGAAACAAGCACATTATAAAATTAACGTTCAATCATATTTTTAATATTGTTAATTAAAAAGAGCCATTTATAATTATTATCACTACATAATCAGTTCTTCTATTTTTTCATAGTTAAACGTGGCAATGTCGAATATTTTCGACTGCATTCCTTTCACGGTTTCAGATAAACTTGCCAAAGTATACATTCACACCAACAGCTAGTGACAGCGAGTCTTAATAATTATTAAACGTCAAAACAACCTACTAACTCGTTTCTATGGTTACTCCAAACCATTCACTGACTAGGCTTGGGTGATAAATTGTTGTTTTTCTAGAACTGAAGCGTAATTTTTTTTATTACGTGCTAGTCATTACGTGTCAGTATCCGTATTGATGTATTTACTTAGTAACCAAATAGAAGGTAATATGGAATTTACTAGTGTGAGAGTAGAAAAAGACTTACTTACTTACTTAAAATATAGTGACTCAAATTAAGTTTTCATTTCTTTCTCTAAAATTCCAGTAAAGTTAGAAACTTGAAATTCTGTAATTTTCGAGCTTTTCCAGCATTTATCATGAATCGTATGACATTTTACATCTTTACTGTTTTCCACTCAATTTATTAAAAAATTTATAAATTATGGTGTTTATTTTTTTATCTGCAGCTATTGGTTTTGAGAAAAAAATTTAAGAATCAAAAAATTTTCTAAAAAAAGCAAGAATTTTAAGTTAAATTTCATTTCATAAAACTTCATCTCGACAAAAAGTTTTGGTATAAAATGAGGTGAGGGTTGCTAGTTTCACCCCCGTATAATGTAAAAAGAATATTTAAAAAAAATAACTTTGACAATCCCATTCATGTATAATAATTCCCATTTGTGAATACAAAAATCGTAGTTTGCTGTCGGCTAAATAGGAAGGAAGAGAGTTTGCAAGTGGATAAAAATATCGGATAAATTACGTTACCGTAGCAACCCTAGCATTTAGGTACTGTCTGTTTACCAAGCAATGCACGTCAATTTGACAATTATAAATGTCAAAAACAGAATGAATTAAACAGCATATAACAATTCCAAAAAGTATGTCGAGATTTGAAAATATTTGCAAGGCAGAAATAGTAAGGGAGATTGAAATATCAACTCCAGAAAATACCAAGAAAACTCATTCCTCCATATGGAATCAATTTAATTTAATTTAGTTTAATTGAATTGAGTTTTTTATTCATGGGATTGTCTTACCAAATACCACGCGAGCTCAGATTTAGCAGGATATTTTTTCCGGTGGTTTTCTCATGCTTACTTTCATTGGCAATTTAACTCGATCTGTTCAGGCAAAATCACTCGAGCTACGCTCTCGTGATTTTGCCAGAACAGCTCTCGTTATATTGCCAATGAAAGTAAGTATTCGAAAACAACCACAAAAAATATCCGGCTAAATCTGAGCTCTTGTGGTATTACCCCCGATTAGTTCTTTGCCAGTGCACAAAAATGACAGAATCTCAAGTTTCTAGCTTTACTGAATTTAAAAAAAAAAAATGAAATAGAGCAAGTGTTTTAAAGACCAGTTATCCACGAATACTTTACGCAATTTTTTTTATTGGTGCACTTTGAAATTATAATTACTGGTCTATAACTACTACAACAAGAAATGGAAATCATAGATGGAAATAAGAACTAAATGTCAAATGGTTGAATTCGTTATGTACAGGGTGATCATTCGAATTCCGACACATTTTATGAGCCCATAACTTTGAAACCGATTAAGATATCGAGAAGCGGTTTTGACTGAACGGCTTCAGGAATCGAGACATTTATTTTCACGCTGTTGCCAATTTTGTATTTTTCCCTAGACTACAGGAAAAATCTTGGGTTTTTTGGAGATCAATAACTTAGACACTTTAAATGAAGCACCCTGTATGTGTTTGTACCGTCGGATAGACTGAAGCTTCTAATTTTCAAAAATATATGGTTTTATAGCAATTTAAGGTGTTCTTAAGGAGCAGATTATCTTTAAAAGATATAGACTGCAATTCGTTGACTACAGTAATTCCGTACATTTTTGTCAGCGCATAACTTCTGAACTAGTCATGACATCGAGAAGCTAAACGGCTTCAGGAATTAGAAATTTTTTCCACGCTGTTGCCAATTTAGTATTTTTTCCCTAGACTCCAGAAAAAAACTTGGATTTTTTGGACATCATTATATGGATTAAGTTATTGTTGTTGAGAACAGGTCAAACAGAACAATTTATTACAAACAAATATCTCGGATATCTCGGAAAGGGGTGAGCTAAGTTATAGGAAAGACCCATGTTGGTTTCATACGAGCAATCACCTCCTGAATTTTGTCGCATGAATTTAACATCGCCCTGTATATACCTACACTTTTTAAATTGCGACCGTCTCCTTTTTTAGATGGTTAAATATAATCGTCAGCAATATTTTTTCAAACTTTTACTAATTAAAAATTTTAAATACCCCCCCGATTTTTCACAAAAGCTTCCTATTTGTCACATTAGAAAGCAATTTATACGGTACAGAGAGAAAAATCGTAAATATATAGAAAGGAACTCGAAAGCAGATTTATCCCATAATCAAATTCAATTCCCCGCGGCTGAAAACGTGAAGACGGCGCGGCGGCGGCGGCGGGTGTAGAAGAAGAAGAAAAAATAACGTCGTATATATATACCATAACAAAACGCGGTGGTTTCAAATAAACGTGTATATCCCTGGGTGGCACACTCCATGTAGATTTTTAATAGCGAAAGAATGAATTTTGATTTTCAATAAAGTCGCGATTTCCATATCGTAAATTTGTAGGTATGCTCGTGAATTTTGAAATGAGGCTTACGTTACGTTTAGAATACAAATTGGCCAGCAAATGTTTTTGTTTAATAAGATAAGATCCACTGTATCTTCCTATACAGGGTGATTCATTATAATATGTGTGTTATTTCCCAGATTTTACAGAAAAATCTGCAGAAAAACAAAAAGATACGACAGAAACGAAAAATAATGTTTCCAATTCGACTGGAAGAAGGGGTTCTTTACAATTATGGCAATTTTTAGTCGCCCTCTTAGACGCTCCAGACGCCAGTGCAGGGTGTATAGCTTGGACCGGTAGGGGTATGGAATTTAAACTCATCGAACCGGAAGAGGTAATATTTTTAATACATCTCCGCTACTGTCAAGTCCAAAAAAATTGGAATGTATTTAGCTCCCGATCATTTTATGAAATATGGCATCAGCGCCTTTTTCCTAAGAATGAATTGGGCGGAGTAGAATTCAATGAGACATCTGGCGGAAAAAATTGTAACTGTCGCAACGAGTAAAATAATTCGTTTTGCATTGTTTTTGTATTATATGCAAGTCAACGTAATTACCGTAAATTCGTACTTAATTTGTTTAATTTTGTGTCAGTAACAAGTTTAAAACTGTGTTTTTCTATTTAACTCAACTGTCATCATTTCTGAGGTAATATTCTTATATAATCAGAGATATTATGGAAGAGATTATGTTATTCTATTTTTTGTTTTCATTGCAGATCAAAGAGGAAATAAGTCGGTATTAAAGATTTAAAATATTACTCAATAGAAACCTACCTTCCCTGCAACTTTTGTAGATATGACTATAAGTATCAAAAATAAAATAAAAACACGAAATCAGATCTAAAACTAAACAGTTAATTATTGAACACTTGTTGTACTTTTCACAAATATCAACCATACCTATTACTCCAAAAATAAAAATATTAGGAGTCAAAATTTAGTTTAACAACACAAAATACTAAAGCACAATCAAAGAACAGGACAGGGAGGAGTTCTATGCACCACCTTATTTAACCTTATACTAGACGATGTAATGAAGGAAGTTAAAGCAAAAGCAAAGAAACTTCTGGTGGGCTACAGAAATCTGGAACCAACCTACATAACAGAATGTGCCTTCGCAGACGATCTAATGATATGTGCCAAGAATCAAACGGACCTGCAAAACAATTTAAATCTATGGTATGAAACACTGAAGAAATACAACCTAAAAATTAATGCGAATAAAACAAAAATAATGGTGATCGGTAGAAACGAAGTCCAAACAATTGTTAGTTTAAGCGATAAAGAATTAGAACAAACGGATAACTTCAAGTATCTAGGTGTCTTGATAAACAAAGACGGGAAGAACGAAGCGGAAATTAACAACAGGATAGAAAGCGCAACCAAGTTGTACTATTCATTAAGTAACACGCTTGTAAGGAAGAAAGAAGTGTCGACGAAAACAAAGCTGATAGTCTACAAAACCATATTCAAACCGATCCTAATCTATGGTTGTGAAAGCTGGGTACTCACGGAACAACAGAAGAGCAAAATACAAGCCATAGAAATGAAATTTCTAAGGGGCATAAAGGGCATCACAAAAAAAGTCCGAGTGAGAAATGAAGTTATTAGAAAGGAATTGGAAGTCGAGCCGATCATAAACAGTATAGAACGACAACAACTGAAGTGGTTTGGACATATGGTAAGAATGGACAACTCGAGACAAGTCAAGTTGATATGGCAAACCAAACCAAAAAATAGAAGATCTAGAGGCAGGCCTAGAAGGAAATGGCATGATGTAATAGCTGGTATCCTGGGAAAAAGTGACAAGAGCTGAAAGGAAGGGAAAGAACTTGCACGAAATAGAAGAAGCTGGGCGAAATTTGTGTATAAAAACGACTGAAATACTTGAGTACAAACCTTGTATGGACAAAACACCTTAACACCTTTGGGTATATTAAGGTTTATGATTATGATGATAATGATTATAAGTATCAAAAATAAAATAAAAACACGAAATCAGACCTAAAACTAAACAGTTAATTGAACACTTGTTGTACTTTTCACAAATATCAACCATACCTATTACTCCAAAAATAAAAATATTAGGAGTCAAAATTTAGTTTAACAACACAAAATACTGAAGCACAATCAAAGAAAAAGCAAAATTTTTACAAAACACACACTGAAAACAACTAAAACAGCAAAATAAAACCACTTAATATCAAAGGATTTATACGGCAGTTGGTTTGTTTTACTCGTTGCTAAGATGACATTGACATTTCAGAGCGCCATCTATCGAATTCTACTTTTCCCAATATCACTCTGGCCATGAATGTTGACATGGTTGCCAGGTGTGCTATTTCTCTAATGTTGAATATATACAGTCTACAAGTTTATCAATTTCAACCAAAACAGGTATGTATGTATTTTGGCGTGACATTCACTGAGACCTAAAAGATCTATTGTGCCCCCTTACTTCTACTTAGTTTCTGAGGAGAGTCTCAGAATCTAGTAGCTCCTTTAGTCCTATTTCCCGAAGGAATTTCAGGATGTCTGCATCAGGCTTCAACTTAGGTAAATGTTCCTCTTCCATCCAGTAATCTCCCAGGTGCTGTGCTCTAGAATTCTGAAGTGCTGTGCAGTTGGAAAGTATGTGGATGGAGGTTTCTTCTTCCATGCCACAAAATCTGCATTCTTCCTCCACTATTTTGAGCTTTTTTAGGTGCCCAGTCAGGCCACAATGTCCCGTTAGGATCCCTGTTAAAACTCTTAGCGCAGTTTTACTTTGACTTATGCATTCTTTTGATCTCAACAGGTTCTAGTCACCCAGAAGAGTCTTTGATTGTATAAGCCCTACTAGATCTTTCCAAAGGTCAGATCTTCTCTTTTTCTCGGCATTACCTATTTCTTCCAATATTACATTGGGGCTGATTCCGCAAAAGGGCTTAGGCCCCCAGAAAGGTATTTCAGTCCCCCTCTTTGTTAGTTCATCTTCCATTTCATTTCCTTCTATTCCAGTGTGTCCTGGAATCCATTTTTGTTCTCGCCTAGTTAATTGAGTTAGTTTAGGCATTCCCACACCATTTTGGAGCTGATTACACAAGAGCTCAGTGCTTTAATGGCTGCTTGACTATCCGACATTATGATAATCCTTTGTCTTCTGTATCCTTAATCAATATTGAACTGGGCGCACTTTCTTATGGCATGGATTTCCGCTTGAAAGATACTTGGGGTTTTTCCCAAGCTTTCAAAGTGTTTGGTTCCTGGACCGAACACTCCTATCCCAGTTCCTTTTATTGCTTTTGAGACGTCTGTGTTCCATTGAATGGCATTCTTCCCAAGTCTGGTAATGGTATTTGGATCCCATTTCTCCTTGTTGCTTAATTCCGTAACGAATTTCTTGAAAAGTTATACTTTTTCATCATACCGTCTTGTGGCATGTACAGGTATAGTTTGGCTAGTTTATCTGAAACTACGGGGCATCGGTGAAAGGCGAGGAAACATGGCACCTATCTGACATAAACGTGCAAATGGCGTACGGTACCTATTTTACCAAAAGTAAAACTGAAAATACAAATGTCACTGACAATACCAACGCCCCTGGATAAGTTAATATCAATCAATTGACGAAGTAAGAGAGAAGAACACACGCACGCGCTAGCCAATAAGAAGTCAGCTTTCGATGAAAATCACCAATTATGTAATTCGGAGGATGTGGTAATTATCGTTTTCGTACAACGCTGCCAGAGCTTGAAGAAACCCATAACAAATTTGAAAAGTGCTGATCTTTTAATATTCATAAATTGAAAAAATAATGTTAATAGAAAAAATCCAAGGAAACAGGCACATTGAAGAATTAACGTTTAATCATATTGTTAATGAAAAGTCCCTTTTCTAATTATTATCACTACATACTCAGCACTTTAGCGTTTTCATAGTTAAACGTGGCAATATCGAATGATTTCGACTTGCTAAAGTATACAGAGTGTAAGATGTTTCTATATTACAGGTAGCTAGACGATGGGGGGCTCAAAAAAACCGCCCAGCAATGAATTACGATAAATTAAGTAGATCGCTGAGATATTATTATGAAAAAGGTATAATACAAAAAGTAGCCGGTGAGTTTATTATTTTTTAGAATCTGAATCATTTTTTTTTCAATTTTTTATTGTTTCAGGTGAAAGGTATGTTTATAAATTCGTTTGCGACCCCGAGGCGCTGTTTAATATGGCTTACGGAGGACATACAGAGACCGCTTTAAAATTCCAATCGAACGTTAAAACTGAAAATGCAAATATAAAATCAGAAACTCAACATCATCTAGCTTATACGGAAATGCTCAATTTTTATAACTGCGGCATCGCACATTCTTATCAACATTTACATCCTTATCTACAAGAAACTAAGCACGCCCGTTTTACTTAATTAATTTCAGCTAAAATCTTAAATTTGTTTCTTTGTCTCCGTAAATATAAATAGATTTAACAAAATTGTATTAAAATTTATTTGTAAGCCTTTCAAATAATTAACTTTTCCTACGCACCTCGTAAATTGTGGAAGGTATCCAATCCACACCCACCCTCTGTATTATGTTATCTATGATCCACTCTACTTAATCCAATTGCCACTTAAAAAAAGAAGAAGAAACTAATGTCACTTTTCACTTTGAGGTTATGTAATTAAACATAAAATGGTTGATAAAAACCGTTGGTTAGAAGAAATACACGATGGAGAACCTAAAACTAGTCAATTAGACATATCTTGGAGTAGTTCCGAAACTGAAAACGAACAAATCATTATAACGGACGTTAAAAAAGACAAAGTTATTTCTCTACGTTGGATAAAATCTATAGAAAATAGTGAGGACGATCTTTTTAGCAGCCCTGATCATTCTCCTATTATAAATAATGTGTGCATTAAAGACTTGTCGCCAATTTTAACTGAAAATACTAACAGTGAGTGTGACGAATCTTCACCAGTTATAGGAAAGAGGCGTAAACTACAACAAATAAGATCCAAGTTTAAAAAAGCCAAGAAAAATGAAATACTCGATTGTTCGCCAGATCTTTTTGATACACAGTATACACAAATTATAGATAGTGAATCACCTGAATTTTTAACTATAGATTCTGATAGTGCAGTATATAGTATTCCAAGTCAACATTGTAGTGAAATAGTTCAACAAGATAGTAGTACAAATAGTGAATCACTATATCATCAACCTATAACTAAAAGAAAACGTTTAAAAAAGAAAGGATTAGCTTCTTTGCTTCAAAAAACGTTGAATTTACAAAAAAACAGAATTTCTATTTGGAAACATGAACTTTACATGAAAAAATCTTTGGATAGCGTACAGGGAGTTATTAATTTTCAAGTGTTGGATATCCGAAAAGAGTATGGATGTATTTTTCTTGAATGTAATGAAATTTATACAAGTGAAAGTGAGACACAATCAAATTTGATATTGATATTAATCAGTCAAAGTGAAAATATTGATGTTATTAAAGAAACAATGTACAAAATGTATCCACCATATGAGTCCAAAATTGTTGCTTATAAATCACAAGAGATTACTTGTCATTTTAATGTTACTAGGATTGTTAAACAAATAATTTAGCAAAATACAAATCAAAGTAAAATATATTTTTGTTGTTATAACATACAGATTTTTCTAAAATCTAACAAAATTGGACAGTCATAATATATTTCAAATGTAAATTTTTATGAACAATTTTCTTGATTGTCACATTAACATTAAATCATGATTTAGAAATTTCCCATGGGGCTTAAGGTTAACAAAAACTAGAATTTATAAACTAATTAGAAGTTTAGATTAAGTTGAAATAAATGTTTGCATTCAAAACCGAAAGTGTTAAACTTCTAATTATTTTTTTTTCACATAAGAGAAACATTTATCTATAAATTTCTAACGGTAATGATTGTTTTACACATTTACTACATAGGATTTGATTTTTCATCAAGAGGTTTAAGGTCATAGTTTATATAATTTGTGCTGTGTTAGAATTGGTCTGATGGGGAAGCTTTATATTTTCATCGAAGATTTTGTCCCCCATTTGGTACCTTTATTTCATTTTGAATTGCTAATAATTGTACAATCTTAGATCAAGGAAAATATAACAGTATAATTTGTATATATGTATTGCTTCAATAATTAATACTTTTATTTGCTTTTTTAGTCCAGTAACTGAACACAAGAAAATATCGAAAGCTCCTGAAAAGTCGCTGAAGACTTCATTTTGGGCTCGATTTGTAGGTCACGGCAGGTGATAATAAGATGATCTTCATTCTTCACCCGAAAAAAAATTCTCTAATTCGCATATTGAGCCAGATATTAGCGAAAAACCCGTTTTCCAGGGCTTAGGGGGCCATTTTCCCTCCCTTCTGTAAACTCAATCGTGTTAAGTTTTTTCTCGTTTAATAACACATGCCATGAACTACAAATTAAGCCCAAAGTGAAGTCTTTAGCGACTTTTCAGGAGTTTTGTCCCTTCATTTACTGGACTATTTATTGTGCAAGTTGAAACACAGATACACATTTCGAGTAAGTTGTTGGAAGCTAATTTACTGGAAGAAAATCATGCTGGATTTTTAAAGGTAGTGTAAATTGTTGGAATGTTTTATCATCATTGTTGCTTGAGCCCCAATAAACTCCACCAGTTTCAACTAAATCTCTAATATGAATCAAACCATAATTGCAAAGTATTATAACTTCAATTTTATATACAGGAGGCACACAAACTTTTATGTTATTGGTACAAAAAATTACAAAATATCCAAAATTTGAAAAATAAAATACCGACTGGTAGTAAGGTGAATGAAAATTTATAATTTTTCTAGAAACATACAGGTTGTCCCGTTCTTGAACTATTTTAATTGTCTAATTGTCCCTTTTTGACAGCAACTGAAAATTTGGGAACTATGCGTTACGAGGGGATGAAAAAAAGTAAACGAAATTGAAATTCGCACATAACTAAAATTTGAACACGCTACCTTAGGGCGGGCAACGAAACATAGAATTACGTTTTAAAAAAACTTTAAACAATAATAATACACCCAACGATTTTTCCAAGTGGCATAATATAGAAGGGTAATTTTATTTCCATTTACATTTCTTTTAGTTATTCCCATTATTTCGAGTTATTAACGTAGTCTTAACGGAATTGGTGCAATTACATATAGTAGTGAATATCCTTGATGCGAATGTCCTTGCCGAAGTTCTAGCTCTGTTCGACCAAACTCCCAATTTTTTAGATCCATCTGAAATTTCAAACGTCTGATATTAATTAAAAATAAACATTTTGAATAAACGAACAGTTTAAGAAATATTTTTTGCATCAACGTGATTAATTGTATAATTTTAGGAAAGTTTGGAATAAAAGCAAAATAATGCTCTTTGAATATAAGCTAATTTGATGCGCAACTACTATACAGGGTCGCCAGAGGAAATGGGCCAATATCTTAGACAATTTAGGGCAAGTCCACACGTTGTGTCATCGGACAGTCGCCTTGGAATAAAGAAACTTTTTTTGTAAAACACCCTATATACAGATTGCGAAAAATCTATTCGAGCCATGCGATTTACACAAGTGCGACAAGGAAAATATGAGAAAAACCCTTGAAAGAGAGAGAAGAATAATTGTTCGCAGTCTGCTGTTGCCAAATGTATTTATCTGTAAAAGTTATTCCCAATCTTTGTCGGCAACAATGTTAAATACCAATAATAGTTAAATCGGAAGATTTTATTTATTGCAGATTGTAATTTGTCCATTTATTTTTTTGAACTAAGTATATTATTTTATTTTTATCTTTGTTGATCTCACTTATTTTTCAAAAGTCAATAATATTACCAATCTCGAATTTCTCACAATAAATACGGCGTTATCCCGTATTAAAAGTTGAATGCAAAATAAGATAATTATTCCTTAGAAAGTACTAAACATTTTAAACTGGCAACGCTGCTTTCATATAAGATTGGTAGCTGGAACTGAAAACACGCCCAACGCTGACTTCTCTCTCTTTCAAGTAGTTTTTCTCATATTTTCCTTGTCGAACTTTTGTAAATCGTATGGCTCGAATAGACCATTATCTATGAAATTTCTTTTTATAGACAATTAATAGATTTTTCGTGATCTGTATATGATGAAAACGATCATTACAAAACAAAATTACAAATCTACAATGATTGTTTATCCTCAGGTCAAATGTCATT
>CAJUYH010009794.1:0-13197 GCA_910591685.1 Galerucella tenella
AAAAAAAAAAAAAAATGAAAATAAATAAATAAAGATAAATACAAAAATGTGAAAGTCATGGGGTATATGATAAAATCTCTCCCTTGAAACTTGAAATTGTGCAAACAAGAGAGTCCAAAACATTTTCTTCCAACCACTGTGAGCAAATCACGAGAGAGTAAAGTGAAAGGAAATAGAATAATAGGTGAAGAGAAAGAGCAAGTGAGAGGAAGTGAAAAAGGGAGAGAGAGATTGACGCGATAGTGTGCCGGGGAACACAACGACAATAATATTCATAACCGTGACTAAAAATTTGTCCCCGAGCATTTGTATATATGCTTGTGTGTCATTCAATAGAAAACCCTGACAGGCTGCAATGTCCACTTATTGACTACTCAATGTTACAAGTGTATGTGTGTCTGTGTGTGTGTGTGTGTGTGTGTGTGTGTGTGTGTATAACCTGTAAATTCGAGTTTAATAGTGCGGTTAAGTGATAATTTTGCTTGACATTTCGCAACATACTTGGATTAAATATTTAAGTAAATATATAATTTGCAATTATGTATTTAATATCTGGTATACTGTTCTCTTACTAAACTATTAATTTGTTTACTGTGCCATTATAATTATCACAGAATAATTATTTATTATTGGATTGATTGATGTACATATTGCGACAAATAATTATGTTAAATAGGCAATATGTATATTTAAAAGTTTATGTATGTGTTGTGATCTGCTTTGGTATTTTAAGAAATGATTGGAAAATTTCGGATTGAATGAAAAACATGTTGAAGGTCACAACGTGAATATATTTTTAAATACTCAAATATTTTTACTTTTTCATCGTATTTATTTTCGATACATTAAAATATAAAATCCCGAATAAATTTAGTTAAATCGTAATCAATTATATATATATATATATATATATATATTTGAATTTATATGAATTTATGAAAACAAGTTGTTTTTATGTTGATTGCAGATTTGTATATTCAATAGGATAAATAAATTGAACGGGACAGTGATTGCAGTTAGTGAATAACGAAAGATGTAATGCGACTTTTACGAAACGGTATCGCATGGCTGAGATGCATTACACGACGATATCCCGCAATTTGTCTGGCGAATCATTTTCTCCCTACCGCACTTCAAAGGTACATTTAATTGTTACTGTTGGCCAATATGAAATTTATTGTGTTGTGTTGTTGTATTGTGCAATTGGCAATTTCAATATTAATCACTAAATACTCAAAGTAAAAGTAAAAAATGGAGCAACTATCAATTTTTATTATTATGGTTTTTATCTGTTCTCGTTTTAGTCTTTAAATGCTGTTACATTACAATTTTGTTTGTTAAAATATCAAAATGTAAATGCAATTTTACCGCTATATCATCGAATTGAATAGACTTTTTTTTTTTTTCTTGGCTTGACATGAAATTTTATATATTTTGGCGCCATCGCTATTTGATTATTGGCTATTATCACGCCACAATGCAATATTTAATTGGTGGATTTGCAATAAATATTGCGAAGATAAATTTTGTCACTGTGAATTTTGCGAAAAATTCTCAATTTCAAATTCAACAGTATATTAGTTAATAATCGTAATACAAATTGTATTATCTTTGCACGCATGTTTCTCTGCAATTGTCATTGTTTGATTGTTTGAATTGTCAGGATAAAACATTTGCCAATGATACTAACTCCCCCAGTGGTCCTTTATTATCTGATGATATGAGCCAAGGAGAGAGGAATCACAGGGACCGTAAGGAATATCGAGATAAATGTAGAGTATACAGAAAATACTCGGAATTGACACCGCCAACTGTCCCTTCATATTATGACAATTATGGGTTGGTTTTATAGTTTTAATTTACATATATATTTTGATTGTAAAAAATTAATTAATTAATTTAACAGTGTCGCATGAATTATCCGCATGATAATGAAACGTGTCAATTTATTTACGTGTGTGAATGAGAAAAAAAAATGAAACGAAACAAAAGGCATTAGAGTAATTTAATTATCGTACAGAAATTCGGCTGCAAGCAAATCAAATTCATTGCCAGGACGATGCAATACAAATTTACACGGATCAGACGGTATTCCGTTGATTGCCACTGGAATACCCGCAGAGGATTTGGCAAGTCAGTTAACAATACTCGATTTGAGTGTATTCAAAGCGATACGTCCAGAGGAATTGTCCAGTTGTTCATGGAATAAAAAGAATAAACTTGTCATTGCACCAAATGTCGTGGCGTTCACGCGACGATTCAATCATGTCAGTGAATATAAAACGAAAAATTATTTGGTTAATTTAAACAATTGATAATAATTTATGAATTAATTAAATTTTAATTGCAGGTGAGCTTTTGGACAGTTCAAGAAATACTCAATTTTTCAACGCCAAAGCAACGCTCGGAAATGATTGCGCATTTTATTCGTGTTGCAAAGAAATTATATGATTTGAATAATATGCATTCGTTATTTGCTATTATATCCGGCCTGCAGAGCGCTCCAATATATAGGTAAATAAAAAAAAATGAAAATGATATGACTCATACAATTGGTATGATGAATAATTTAAAAATAGAAATGGATGTAAAATAAATTTATTTATTTATAACGTTGTAGATTGAATAAAACATGGTCGTGTCTGTCGAAAAAGGAGAAGTGTACATTTGATAAACTTGCTGAAGTTTTCAGTGATAAGAGCAATTGGATGAATCTTCGAGAGCATATGGAGACATTAAAATTGCCATGCATTCCTTATCTCGGTTTATTCCTTACAGATCTTGTTTATATCGATATGGCTCATCCTCCATCGAAGGTGCGCATTCTTATTGATGATATGTAACATATCGAGGCAATATTGCGACAAAAATTAATCATTTTTGTAATTACATACTTTGATATTTTTATTCAACAGAACAATGAGAATTATCAACGGGCTATTAAAATGAATACAGTGCTAACGCGTGTTACAGTATTTCAAGCGAGTGAATATTCGGGAATAATTCCATTGCCAGATGTTCAGAGATATTTAAATAGTGTTCGTTATATCGAGGAGTTGCAAAAATTTTTAGAAGATGATCATTTTAAGTATGCGATATTCTATTTTATTTTTTCGTTTTATTATTTATTTAGCTACTTGCCAATGTCAATATGCCTCTGTCATTTCTGTAGATTATCAATGAAACTGGAGCCAAATTCTCCAGTTGCGTCGTCAAGTAGCAGTAAAGAATCGGTGGGAGATGTGGCGACAGGTGTGGCTGCACTTTCATTGTCTCCAGCGCGAGGTTGCGCCGGTTCACTGAGATTGCATGCTGCCTCAGCTGCCAACAAATTTGTTCCTGGCCACCGCAAATGTCGGAGTTTAGGAACAAAGTAAGTATATAATTTCATTTCATTGATATGTTAATGAATAAATAATATAATTTTTATAATACGGCTATAATTGTTTATGTGCTGACGACAATATTCAATATAATTGTTTGTTCATTGTCAATTATCGTTGCTTTGTTAAAGCAATTAACAATAGTGTCGAATTGGTTTAGTATTTTTTGTTATGTAAAATGATTGTAAAGAAAGGAGAAATGAGCAGGAAATATAAAAACGTATTCTGCGATTGTCACGGCTCTGTTAGATTTCGTAGCACGAGTCTACCCCGCAACTTTCATAAACAAGGAGGGCGATATGGAACTAGCTTTGGAACGTCTGGGTGAGTCCCGCGGCTCTTGTGTAGGGATATGAAATAAATGAATACATTCCTAGCGTAATCATTTTATGATTCGACTGATTGGCTTATAAAAACAAAAACAATATCATTTCGTGTCGCACTTTGGTTGGGCATCATGGATATTTCGCCCCTGCATGCGAAAACCTTTACAACATATTTATTATTTTAATATTGACAATTAATCATTTATTATTTTTCATTCATTTGTACTTTACTAATTAATTATTGTTAACATTATTCGTTATTTTTTTATTTAATACTTTCATATATTGAAAACGAATATTTTTGTTTACAAATATACGACAATATTTTCGTTCAATGCAATTTTACCTCTCTGAGTAAATAAATTTCATTTTTATTTTATTTCAATAAATTGTAGACGATACAGGCATGTTATTAAACAATTTATTTATATGAAAATTATATTTTTAATTGACAATCTAATTGTATATTTTTTTTTGTTCATTCGTGCTTGCATTATGTTTAGATATGTAATTTTTTTTTTTAGCGAAAGTATTGTCTTGAATAAATATTTGTATAATCATCATCTATGTCAAGAATATAATGAAAAGAAATTCAATGCTTGTCATTCGAAATGCATGACAAATAATCATTCAATATAGAGAGAAGTAATTGTACAATTCACAGCATTTATTGTTGAAAAACAAACCGAAAAAAGATTCGTCAATAATAATATTAAATACACTAATAAGATTAATTGTACATCATCATATTGCAGTATATTTGGAAAATCAACAGCGACAGCGGTGGATCCGGGCCAATTGACTGTGCGTCATCTTCTTGATGACTCTGTGCTAGAAGAACCTCATTTAATGTCGCCGGTGGTGGACCTCGATCAGAATTCACCTGGAACACCAATCGATTCGCTCAATGACGATTGCAGTTTACTATCACGAACGAGGTATCTTATTTATAGCATTCGCCAAATTTTACATTAAATTTATTCTATTGACAATAATTGCAAGTAATTATTCAGTTACTGATTATTAAATTGAATATTTTTAGTACTCTTCCAATCTTGCCATGCGACCTGGATGGTGTGATGGAGCCACGATGTTCAATGCAGGGATTGTTGCGGCGAAAAGTTATTCTACGTGATGGTAAAAAACCTGCAGTCTCCACTTGGCAACGATATTGGATTCAATTGTGGGCCTCATCAATAGTTTACTTCTCACCAAAATGCTTTAAAGGGTAAAAATAGACTTTACAATTGTACTTTTTATTTATACAATTAATGATTTATAGCAAAAGATATAAATAACAATTGGTGTTTTGTTTTATTTTATTTGTTTTAGATGCGATCGATCAGATTTTAAACGTGAACCATACAAAATGGTGTCGATATTGGGATGGATTGTTGAGTCCACTGACAGTATATTCCATCGCGATACTTTTTTATTGACTGACACCAACAAGGGTGAATAAATAATCAAATATAATTACATAATTGTGTAATAATAATAATAATGAGAATTTGCGAATTATCCTCGGGTGGAAAATTTGTCAATGTCTTTCAATTGTATTTATCTTTCAGGTAATGTGTATAAATTTCGAGCAGGTTCGAGTGAATACGCTGAGAAATGGGTGAAGGAACTGCGTGCAATTGTTCGTGGTGTTATTGAAAAGAAGCCCATTCCAGCAAATCTCATGTCATTCGAGTGAATTGCTGCTATTAACTTTGTCAATATTACTCTGTGCATTCATAATTATAGATGGCACTTTGAATATTTCTCATTGGAATGTAATATGCCAAAATATGTGCATCAAAATTGATTGAATGGAGAGATGAAAAATGTGAAATTAACGCTTAATATCAAAAATATTCACATGAATGCGATGACATATCGATTTTGTTCATAGCTCAATGTTAAATTGTGTAAGTGATAATTTTTTTTGTCTTGAGTTCTCTTGTATTTCAATTTAATTAACGCTTGGCTTCAATTATCCATTGATACTCCATTAATATCGCAAATATTTTAACACTGCCAGATTTTCTTTAGAAAAGTAGATTGAAATTTATTTTTATTTCAATGAAAATAATAATAATAATAACAATAATAGTTATGTCAAGCAATAATTTTATTGTTTGTAGACATTATGATAGACATCGGCTCACTTTTATGCTCTCTAAATGTATTTGAATTCATTTACAATGTTTAGAACGTGGATGAATTTTTTGGGCAGGAGTAAATTTATTTATTCACTGTAAGCTTTTTTTTAGTTACCATTTCACATGGTTCTCTTCATTTGCTCTTTTTTTTTTGCTCCATGAAATTATACATAACCGCGTACAAAAATTTCACACGATTGCAATTGTGAAATGGCAATTATATATGTATATATATATTTTTCTCGTTAATTTTAAATGCAAGATGAAATAGATGATGAAACTCGAACAAAAAATTATCCGAGTTTATGACCAACGATTGCATCGCTCGTTGTGTGGTTTAAAGACTGTCAATTATTATTCTATATAGCTTATATACATACACGAAAAGTGATGAATAAGCAGAGACGAAAAAAAAACAAGAAGCATAGAAAAAAAAACTCAAGACTAAATTTTTAAACGATTTTTCAACGAGATTTTTCGATATATACTCAATCATAATTAGTTGATTGTCCAAGTCAATCGCAAATAAAATAATCAGTTATTGAAACATGTAAAAATAATTAGTTTTCATGGAAGAACATTGCGTGATTGATATTAATTAATTTTCATCGTCGTACATCATTATATTTTCTTTTGCAATAATTAAAATATGAAGACATTGAAATACTAAAGGACTTAGTTGTATTTATCAAATAATTTTTAAAAGGAGGAATGAACGTTTTTTTCTTGTCTTCTGTTTTCTTTTTTACGGTCGAGAGAACAATTCTGCAAGTGGACGAGAGTGAACAGGACATTGTTTAAGTGATTGGGACACATCATTATTAATTAGCTTGCCTTTTCTAATCGGCATATCATTAAATATATATGTGTAATTAGCTATAAAATAAACAAAAATGGATAAGAGTAATAAACATGACAAATTGACAACGTAAAGTGTCACAAATGCAAAAACAAAAAAGAAAGGAATAAAAATAATCTCGCCTATGCTTGCGATGTTGCCTCTAATATTTAATAGACATTGTAGTCAAAAGCTCACGCTCTACACATAAATATGTTATTTGTACGTTCATAGAATATGCCTAGATTTTTTTTTATCGAATGAAAAAATACTCTGTTGTTATTTACAACTGTTGAGGAGTTTTGTTGTTTGTTTTTTTCGTTTTTTTCTATTGTTGAAGGTAGTAAATCGCAATGATCGAAGATACGTGTATTACAAAAGAAAATTGTGAAAGTCACACATATCATATTTTTTTTCTCTTTTTAATAGTGAAAAGGAGGACGTGAAATTAATGAATATAAAAGATATTGGCCGTTGCAGTGTTTCGGTAGATAAAAATGGAAGCAAGCGAGAGAAAAAGTATTGTATGATAGATTTCGCACTCTGTCTGAAATATTTTAATGATAAAACACGAGTGAGGCTGTCGATTAAACAATTGTCGATATTAATTGAATTGTATAATTAATTATCATACACGACTGAATTATTTGGATTAACGCAATTTTTACGAGTTGTATGAAAAAACAAATCAATTGTCAGCGTTTGGTGTAACGATTGATTTTCAGATACTCCGCTATTTTTGTGCTATAAAATACTTTTTATTTTTAGATAACGATGCCAAAAAAAAAAAAAAAAAATGCGAAATGTAATAAATTGTGGACTATTTTGTTTCATTTATTTATTTAATTTTTTTTTTCATGTGCCTTTCTTTTTTATCACAATTGTATGTCTAGATTTACTTTTCATTGTGTACAGTTTCGCTTAGAATTTTTTTACTTGTCCAAGTAGGAAAAAAAAAACAAAAAAAATGGAAAATATTGAAACAATAGAAAATTATTTCATATCATACCTCGCTATGGTTGTGACGTTATATCTGCTGTGTAGGTGTTATTGATAGAATTGACGAGGCTTCTTCTATATCTGTATACTGCAATATTTATTCGTTCACTTTTATTATTATTATTATTATTATTATTATTATTATTATTATTATAGAAATAATTTTCTCGAAACAGCAAATAATAAAGAGTAAACAATAAAAGAATGAAAGTATAATTGTGCATACGGTAAGGTGAAATGTTTCAATGCCATTAAAAATATACAAAAATGCTATATACTATTGTCCACAAAATAAACATATATATATATATGCAAGCTACGTCCGAATTTTCGGCAGAAAAACAAAAATCAACTATCCATTAATTACAATTACATGAAATTGTAAATCACTTTATTTTTCTAACCAAAAAACAGATTGTCACTGATTTTAACATGACATAATATGCTTAATGTCTCTTATATTAAAAAGACAGAGAAATAAAATTTAGCAATATTAAGAAAGATAATGAATAAAAATGATATGTAAACGGCATGAAAAAAAAAAAATAAGAGAATATATACACTGAATAGAGCAGATATTACTCAGAATTCCTCATCAAATTTTGACCCTTCATGTAGATATTATTGCAATTGAATAAACAATTTTTTCAAAATCACTGTTTAATTGGTTTATTTATTAAAATCCTACCAGCATTTCAATTTGCTCGATTATTTTTGCTTTATTCGTTTTTATACCAAAAAAACAAAGAAAATAAAAGTCAATACATTTCTTATCACTACTACATGAAAAGCTAAAAAAAAAATGTCTGTACAAATGGTTTAATCCTTTATTCGGGAGTGTTGCTCTCAGGCAACATTGTGTTTTATAGGCGGGGATACACCCATGTGTTCATTTGGTCCACTGTATTGGCAATATAACAGTTAAACAAGTCGTTAATCGTAATTTTAATTCAACTGATAACAAAATTATTTTCAAAGTAATATATACTTGCTTGGATATAATTTAACTCATAGAACAAGAGGTGATTTTTTGTTTTTAAAAAAAAAAATATAGTGGCGAAATAAAGGGTTAAAATGGACAGCACAAACTGCCAACATCACTGATATTTATGCATGTACCATTTGACAGACAAATCTTACGACGAATTATCAAATCGCGCAGATTTATTTGATCCATATTGTAACGTCCTGTGACCCAGACGTATAGATTTGTCGTGAAATTTTCAGGTGTATTTAATTTCTGAAATATCAATTATTCATCATTGTTCCATTATAAAATCTTAAAATATATTCAGCTAATGGATTCGTATCGATGCAATGTATACATACATACATACATATGTATATGGATATATATATATATACCTGAAATTTATCGAGTAATTCCTTTTCAATTCCCAATACGGCAGGAAATGGAAGATCTCGAATACGTGGCAGCTTTGAAATATTTTGCAACGAATAACTATTACCAAGAGCGAATCTCAAATATTCCTCTCTCTCTATACCACCAACAAAATCGAATAATTATTATTATTCAAATGTATCAATTATAAATTTATTATTTGAAAATGTCACTGTACCTTCTTGCGGTATAGATAAAAAAAATTCCTTTCCCGATGGTATATTAGCCAAACATAGATAAAATGCCAACGGGGCTATCACCACAATGTGCAATATTAATTTCATATTTGTCCAATTTACTCTTCAATATATCTAAAATAAATTAATTCAATTGTACAATTTTATTTATTATTAATTGCTACGTTACATATAGTATTTACGCACCTTGTTAAATATTGTTGCAAATGTCTTCAACATCAATTGTCAACTGATTACATTTAAAAACATATTATATCACATTCCACCATTGATATATTGATGTGATTAATATTGTTGGAATTTTAATCCGTGTTTGACAGTATCGCAGGAGTGATCGATTGCGAATATACACGACGGAAAATATCATATAAATCACCTGACAATTCTAAATATCTCCACACAAATATATCTTTTACTAATTTAATATACGGTGTAATGAAATTACCAGTTATATTACTATTAATAATTTGTCCTGGTCTAGACACCACAATTTTATTTTCGTCATTGAAATATTTGTTAAATATATTTAGATGAGAATGATCTCTTCCTCCAATATTGTGACATAAGTTTTGTTGCTATCATTTGATACGTTTCAGTGGAGCATATTGATAAATAATTTCACAATCATCTCCTCTACTACATTAAAAGAATATATATATATATATATGTAATAAAAGAAACACGTATCACATAAATCCCCTCGTACTATCTTCAATGCCATAAATCATGATAAAATTATAAAAATATCATCATTCAACAGTAGAAAAACCCACATACAATAAGACTGTATATTAAATGCGTGCACAATATCCTGATAAGACAATATAAAATTCAATTTGAAACATTTTAATTATATAAACAGATGTTTTATTTCATGTAAATTAAATTTAGTATGAATATACCAGTGGAAATGGAATAAAAATGGAGGAAAAATTTAAACCACCAATTAATCTTGTCTTAGAGGTCATTCTCGTTGAGGTTTCTCTGGACTTGCCATTGCTTTCATCTATTGTGTATATACCGTGCCTCACTGTTTCATCAACCAGTCCACCTAACCACATAAATAATTTACACAAGCACATGAGATAGTACACTCGTCGTGAGCAATACTCTATTTCTCTGTCTATGAGACGCAATAAACGCAGTAGAGAGATTTTCACCATTGCGTATTTCTCTTAACTCTTGAATATTATGTGTATGTTGGATGTGCTGACCAGAAGAAATATACGAGTGAATATTTCCTTTATTCTAACACGTTTATTGTTTATTATTCATTATGGTTGCAACCTATTTATGCTCTTTGGTTTGTTACAGGCTCTCATTTACCGCAATACAATTTAAATTACCCAAACTCATACTCATCCTTTTGCAAAACAATTAGAGCATCAATTATTCCATCAATAATTTGAGGTTATAAATGCAATTGCTTTGAAAAATATAAATATCTACTGGGAAATAATAACAATGAATGTATTATTTAAATTTATTACAACGTCACCTGTCTGCTCCATTAAATCTTTAAATATATTATGAATACTACTCTGTATTTTTGCTTTTAAATCTCTGAATAAAATTGCTATATCATCAATACGTAACAACATTTTATCAATGAATTGTTGTCAAATTCTAAAATTAGTATTAAACTAGTTAATTCCATTATTGTCGAATTTTTGGGTGAAGTCGAAAAAAATAAAATTTGATTGTTTTTAAAAGCAAAATGTATTTTTTTTTTTTGACAATGGTTGGATGAGTTAATATGAGTACCTCATGTTTATACTCAATAGAAGTGTGTAAAAGAATTGATAAGGTGATATTGGGGTGAGTTATAAGTGTCATGTCGATGTTGGGAATTGAATTCGATCATAACTTGATTAATACGCTGTGGAAGGTGGACGAATGAGAGGGTGGAAGATGATGCGGTGGTGGCCAAAAGGAAGGCGGTTAAAGTAGTGGCGGGTTACAAGGGAGTGAATGCAAGGGTTGTTGGTGGGGTGGGATGGCCCATGAAACTAGACCAACAAGCTACCTCGACTGTCGGTGTCGTAGCCCTGGCAACCGTCTGCAAACAATCAAGTCGAGTCTATCCACATATATATATATATATAAATACACATTCAAACATATATCCTCATAGAAACAAATATATATATATATATGAGACTTTATCCAAATGTATTTTGTAGGTCTGTGCGATGGTTGCATGCAACGTGGTTAACAGCAATTGAAATCAATGTAAATCCTAAACCAAGTGGTAATAAAAAAAAGAATAAAATAAATGTAAGTGGAATTACTTAATCAAATATGAAGTTTTTTTTTGTTTTATTCATATTTTTGTTCTATTTTATTCGTCATTCTCTTCATTCTATATTTTAGGAGAAATAATCCAAAAGGTTTTTGCATAGCAAAGTATGGAAAAAAAAACCATATAAACTTGAAGTTCAAAGAATAGAAAATTTTTCGAGTCCCAGAAGAGTCAGTGAATCCTCTCTCGTCTTCCAACGATGGTAACAATTGGATGGCTATGGCTCTTTGTATATGTATCTAGATGTATACGTATATATATATATATGTGAGTGTATATTCACACAGAGGAATGCGAGCTGGAGCAATGGCATAGAGGAAAAAAAGAGTCCAGAGAGTGGAGTCCGAGGTCGTACTGATTTCCCCGTGGGTCACTTGAGCCCTTGCGTTTTACCATGGAAAAAACGAGCACAGACTCATGAAACCCAGCAGTACTCGGTATATATATCTAGAGGCATTCGCTCAAACTCAATTATACCAGTGGCCAATGAAACGTGTG
The DNA here is from genome assembly GCA_910591685.1 of Galerucella tenella. NCBI lineage: Eukaryota > Metazoa > Arthropoda > Insecta > Coleoptera > Chrysomelidae > Galerucella > Galerucella tenella. The sequence goes on from CAJUYH010009794.1 coordinate 12,093, forward strand.
CTTTTTTATATTGATAATGAAATAGAATTTTACGCAAATTATTGCTATTCTGCTTTTTATTCTCATTATTGCTTCCGCCAAATGGCCATTTATTATTTCACGTTTACTCAATTGAGGTTATGTGTGCACATGTTCATTGTACATCTGCACAATATGTATCATTATTTGTCATTGAATTTATATGTGTTTCGCGGATTAAATGCAGGTAAAGTTCGTCCAAGACTTTGTGCAATTGTAGAAAACGCTTTACGACTTCAAAACGACATAGCTTTATATGAGTATCACCGTGTGCTTTCTCATTTCCTTCTTTTATACAGCTCTTTCGTTTTTCATTTTTTCTTCTTCCTTTTTTTTTTTTTTTTTTTTTTCTTACAGGTTCATATATTAAATTATTAAATCTAACATAGTTACCGCTGTTTTTATAACTGTTTTACCGTCGGACGTTTGGCGTTGGTTTATGTATAATTTAGCCGACGGTTTTTAAAGTTAAATCCCAAGGCGCTGAAGTGCGAACGGACGCCAAAGGTGGGATGGTGGAAAAAAAAAAACATAAAGAAAGAATGAAAGAAAATGTGGAGATGGTACGGGCGAAGAAGGTGTGCCATCGTCCGGGCACGGCCTCGCCAAATTCTTGAAAAATTAAAAAGAAGGCCAGCTGTCGTCGACGGATTTACGTCTTAAATTATTTATCAATTATGGGAACATTTATTTCTTGGGTGAAATTGGTGTTGGTACATATTATATATATGGACACTTCTTCAATCAGATTTTAAGTCGATTAATTTTTTGTCTACAGATGACGAATAATATATTTATATAAATATCATTGTATTCAATATGCATCGATGCAATAATAAAGCGAATACAATAAAATTAAATTAAAATGTGAGATATTATTATTGCACCAGTGATTTTTCTTTTTTTTCTTTTCATATTGTAATATTCGAAAATTTCCCGCGTACACACTTATATTAATATTCAATGTAATGGTACATAACACGAGTATTTTCACTTCTTCCTACCGATTTGTTTATTATTTATTCACTACCCCATCTTTGTGAAACATCCTAATACGTATATATATATATTCGTTGGCAATTGTAAA
>CAJUYH010009795.1:0-13196 GCA_910591685.1 Galerucella tenella
GATGGACAAACTCTTGTTTCATTAAAAAAAAGATTACGTTTTAATATATGGAATTTGAAAAACTTACTTTAACCTCTCCCTACAAAAAAAATAAACTGTTGTTCCTTGACTGAAATGAAGAGCATTTAAGCCGGATGTAGCTCGGAAAGCTTAATTGTATAAGAAACTTGTGACGGAAGTTTCCCAGTTATTAAAGCCGCTTAAACATCGCAAAGTACTTGTTAAAAGTATTTGAATTAATTGAATAATATCGTCAAGATTAAATAGTTCGACGTACTGCGAAATCTGCTAATTCCTGTCAGCGTGTTTTAACCAAATTTAGATGTAAATTCAGAAACGTTTCCCCTTATTGGACGATTAAATTTATCCGAAGCAATCTAGGATTCCGTATTAATTTTAAACTTAATATGCTAAAACTCGTTGGTACATATAAACTGTCCACTAGCTAAATCAGAATAAATGTTAAATAATTGGCTACTGAAACTCCAATTCAAAATCTATAATTTTAATCCTTCTACCCCAGTCATACTAGTAAATTAAATTTTAAAAAAAGGCTAGAACATTTTTTTGTCATTTCTGACCCGATTTTGGGAAAATGAAGAAATATTTATCGCAGAATAATATATTTTTATCTACGACCACCTTTAAAAGTAGTCATTTACGAACCAAAAAAATATGTTAAATCATACATTATACATACGTTGAAAATCGTGCGTAAATGAACAACGCTTTTTATATGGGACTTTCATTATAACACCCAAAAGCGTGCGTAAATGACCAATGCTTTTAAAATAGGGTTTTCATTTCAACCCTTTTTTTAGCTACGTAATGATCGAGTTGCCTTGAATTTAGTCGCTTGTTGTATATGTACTTTTCTACTGTCAGTAAATTTGACAGAAGTGTCAGAGATAGTGAAAAATATTTTCTGTTATATTTGAAATTTTAAATGGAAGAACCTCGAGAATAATGCATTTCTTCATATTGCACACCACCTGAAAATAGAATTCGTTGTGTACCTAGCTATTGTAACGACCTTTCCGTCGCTACTGGTCGATTTGACGCCTGAGCTCTGGTAACGGATGCCTCGGGCGACAGTTTTTTTAAAAAGTGGTATGCTCCACTTGCTCCTGGCAGCGTCAGTGAAGAAGGAAAATACTCCAGGGGTCAATATGGTGTTGACGGATGCACTGTAGCCGGTGGAACAGATTTTACCTGTCCTCCTGGATTGCCAACCTGGGTATTCGCTGCTATGTTTTCCATAGAGTTGTCAGAAGTGGAAGGAAAACAATGGTTACTCTCAATACATTTATTAAATCATTCTGGTTCGGTTCCCGGCTGCTCTGTAGACGGCGTGGTGATCGGACGGCTGGCTCTACCAGAACTGACTCTGCTCTCCGAAATTTCGGTATCTACACCTGCTGGTGGTTCCTAATTCAACCTCTAGCCTCTGCGAGGTCTGCGGACCAAAGCCGGCTACTCACTATTCGTTAATGCGTCGTTTCGTCGCAGTACTTCACGAATTTTTGCTTAGTGAGTATGATTCGCTCCGCCGATGCGATTCGTTGTGCGTCGCTTCGCCTTGATGTCGGTATTTGGACGAATTATCAGAGGAAAAATTGAACGATGCGACGAAGTCGACGGAGCGACGAAGTTGACCCACGAATGGAAGCTTGTGATCACACTTCGCACAATGGAACGAAGTTTCATGCATCATCGAAGCGAAGTGAATCAACGCACAATGAGTAGGATGTAATGCGTCGCTTCGTTCGAAGCGCGAATTAACGAAGTGAACCGACGAAACGCATTAACGAATCGCATCAACGAATAGTGAGTAGCCGGCCTAACTGTCCTATCGTTTCGGTAGCATTCCTTTTAGTGCTACCAGCAAAGTATACGTCGGTGTATTATTTGGTGCGGTTGGCCGGCCTACAGAGCCTTCAGAGTTTTATCGACGCGCGGAGGTGATACAATCTTTGTAAAAACTAATATCGCGGAAGAATCAAATATTATATTGAAACCGGGCTATTTTCCTGATCACATACGAAAAAGGATTACATTTTTACGTTGAAAAATAACCGAAATACATATTTAAATATAAAACCGGAATAATTGTTGCTTTTGCAAATCGGAAAATTAGTAACTCCGTTAATGTATTCTTATATTTTTTAACCCCTTCAGAGCACATTTTTTTATTTTTTCTTCATGTGGTCGTAGATAAAGTTTTGTAGGACACTTGTGCGTGAAATACTAAGGCACTCGCTACGTTCGTGCCTTGCAATTTTGCAACTTGTGCGCAAAGGTATAACTTCACGCACTTGTATCATAAATAACTATTTTCCACTACTAGCTGTGAAGCTGACAATTATTGCTCCTTCTAGCCAACTGAGAAGTTGAATTTCTTTATTAGTGGTTAATAATTTTTTCCATCATCAACCTAGGTCAATAATGGACAAATTCAAATATTTTGAGAATTCAGGGAAAGTAGTTCAACAAAAACTTGTACAACATAATTTCGCATACCCAACATATTTGCTGTTTGAAATTACCCATCAAGATAAAATTATTTGAATAAAGATGCCATTAGCTTCAAATTCGCGCTTAACCAAAAATGACTGATTACTTAACGAGTACGTTCATAGACAACTGGGTAAACGCTACCTGAGGTAGCGTGAAATATTCCTAATTCTTGTCTTAAATTTGGCAAGTAGTGGGAAAAATTGTATATATTTATGTTACCATGAAAGACCAAAATCTGCTGGTGAATGTGGAGATACACCGGTGAATGTCAACATTCTCAACGTTGCTTGACGTATGTCTGAAATATTGTTGAAATTTCATTATTTCTAACTTACACCGGCGATTGTCGACATTCAGGATGCACTCATGGTGTATGTTGAAAAGAATTTTTTTTTTTTAAATAAAAACAAAAAATTCCATAGGTCTTTATTTATTAAAATAATATGGGAAAAGGAGTTTGTTGAACTCAAAACAAACAGCTCATAGTTCAGATATGACTCGATTACTGAACTCTCTGCCATTATCCGAATGCAATATAGCGGGAGCACCAAATGTTAAAAAAATTTGGAGAAGGTGATATGCTACTTCTCCCGATCTCTTGCTTTTTAAAAGTCGTAACTGGACAAATTTGGTTAAATGATCTTGATATACATTTATAAACTTGTAATCGCCATCCCTGTGTTATTGCAAGTCTATCAAGTCGACTTGACATCTAGAGTTCAATTCGGAACTGAGCATTGGTTTCACAACAATACCTTTTTTAGGCGCAATATGTTCCATTCGACATTGTTTACACAAATTTAAATACAACATTACAACTTCATGAGTAATATTTTTGTATCTAACTTGCAATTATTTAAGCATTCGTGTTCTTCTTCCATGTCCTCTTCTTATGTGAGTTTCAGAAAGTATTGTAAACAACTCATCATTAGTGACATAATACTGGATATTTGTTTCTCCTGGTTTTAATGGCACAATTAACTTTTCTTCATCACTAACTTTTAAAATGTCAAAACGTTTTAAACGTCTGTAGTCCAAAGGTGTACTACACTCACTTTTAGCAGAAATTACTTCAGAAACGATTTTAGAGTACTTTTCTTGTGAAAAATAAAAACAATTGTCTTCCCGTTTACATCCAATTAAGGCATGTAACTTTTCAAAAAACTTATCACGATTCACTGTAGTAGCCATTGAATACAAATTATAATTTCTGATAAGAAACTTAAATTAGGTTAGGGAGCGCTGTCAAACGTTGCGTTAGACTGACGAAGACAAAGCTAACTGAAACAAGGGGCTGGAACCGTCTAAGAACTTGTCGCGACCTGCAGTGTCCGAGTTTTCACCGGACCTCATTTGTGTTTGTCGACATATACAGGTGAAAGTCCGAATGTATTATAGAATTAAGAAGTGTTCGGACTTTCACCAAGGCATTTGACATTTGTCGACATCCACCGGCGAATGTTGACATTCACTACTTCCGGTCTTTCACGGTAACATATACACCATGATGAGAAAGACAGCCTTTGGTGCTCTGTTAATAATAATAGTCTTCACCACATTTATAGTGTATAATATTCTATTATCATATCTGCAATTTCCGAGTTGAGCTGAATTTATATAAAATATATGAGAAAAAAACAAAACGAAAGCATCCTATATAGGTACAAGAAAATTTTGTTTTTTGAATAAATGAGGTGGCTCCTCCATCTATACATGCTTAGAAAAGAGATGATGAAACTATGAAAAGTAAAGGAAAGTGGGAAACCCTACATTTTTATCTTGTCTTATCTTATCTCCACCTTCATTGGAAAAATAAGGAGTAATAGTGAAAAATCAACCAGTTTGTAAAAATTACGAATATGTTTATTCAGTTGTGACCCATATTAAATAAAATCCTAACCTCGCTGTTTTTTTTTCTGTTATTTTGCTCATTTTTGCTGGAAATAACCAACAATTCATTTCCCAACGTCCATGTTTTCTTTTGTTTCGTTAGCAGTAAATGTAAAATGTAATACGCTCAAACATTATAAAATTCTGTAACTCATTACCTGGCATAGATAAAGTTGTAGCTACAGAGGAAACGAATACCCATCTCTATCCCACGGTTCTTTTGTGCTGTCGCATTTCAGTTAATATAAAGTTTAGTTTTAAAATTATCTTCCGACACCCCGGAATTATGTACAAGGGATGCTTGAAAAAGTGATGACGATGACGTTATATATTTCACAATACGCTGGCTTTTGTGAATGTGCAGGATTAGCCAAATTAAGCCTGCTTTAGGGGTGTTTCTATTATACGCGGAACTGAATTACTTATCTTAATTACGCTATGCTTCTTCACTGAGATGTCACATATTTATATTTGTATTTGTTCAACAGCTGCTGTTTATCTGATGGCATGTCATAGTACCTCACAATTGGGAATTCCTAAGCATATGTTTTAGTTAGTTTCATGGAGTTTGATATTATCTAATGTACCTGCTATTACTTATAACATGTTTTGTGACGATAACTGTAGGCCTAATCCATTTCTGACAGTCTATAGAAGATGTGGTGATTTATTATAAGTATTTTGGAACCCTTTTAAAATTCACATTTCGTGATAGGACGAGGATACAGAAAAATTTACCTCTACTTAAAAAAGGTTCCGCTATAATTCGGAAAAATGCTTATAGAACTTCAATAACGTTCATTTTTATATAAAACGCGGATAAAAATGGCTTACTTATACACCAGCCCTGATATTGGTAAAAGGAGAAGCGGAGCGCAAAACTGTAATGTCATCACTTTATAATGCATCCCTTGCTATTCTCCTTTCTTGTATATCATTTTTTGGGGGTGTTGATGAATAATTTAAGCAGTATTTATGAATATTTCGTTCAAGTTAATAGCAAAACTTCTTTGCTTGAGGGTTAAGCAATATTTCCTGCATATTTTTTAAATATTTTTCGGTATTTTGGCGTGTTTATGGAACCATTTTATATCTAATACTTCCGGAATATATGCATGTATGTAATAAAAAAAGAGATCTACATTTTTTTGCAAAAATACCAGAATTATGGCGTACATAAAGGAATGAGAAGTTTGCTGTTAAGACTATTTAGTGCAATCCATTTTCCTAGAGTGGTTCTCGAGAATCCTCTTCGAATATACAGGATTGGTAATAAATTATACCACATAATATTCTGGTGTCAAAAATAGTTTTATTGAACTTTATGTTTTTTCGTGTATCTAGGCATATTTTTGTATTATTCAAATAAATATAACAAAAAAATTAATATTAACTTTTCATAAATAATAATTCTTCGTGAACAACAAAGTACAGACCTGAAGAGAACTGTCAGTGGAACATCAGAAAACTAAGACGTAATACACATTGCCGCTACGGAAGGTACGTCTGCATCCTATTTTGAATTATGTCCTGCCTTTTTTCCATTTCTTTTAACGTAATGTGATAGAAAGACTAAATCTACATTATATTTAAACTCAAAGTGACGCGTTTCGCTAACACAGTAGCTTTTTCAAACGAATGGAGGTATAATGAGAAACTTTCAATTTATACAGTGCCTTAATACTAAATTATACGGATATTTAACAATAAAATTATAATCTATTTACAAGGAAATGAAATGAATTTGTCTAAATATGGGATTAACTAAAATATTTAACAAGTTTGCCTGGAAACTCATTCACAACCATCCTACAGGAATCTTTCTAGGTAAAAAGGTATAATAATGGAGAATAATGGAGAATTGTTAATATCAAGTTGGTCGTTAAGAAGATTATCTGAATATTTGTTTTTATTTATCTCTAGGGCTTCTAAAAGATTTAATTTGAAGGATTTAGTTTCTATATGCAAAATTTCAAAATTTGAATCGAAAGAGTGTTGGCTTGCTAATAAATGATTTGAATAGTTGAAATGGTTGTCATAACTACGTTTGTGTTCTGAAATTCTAGTTTTAAAATTCCTAAAAGTTCCACCTATATAAATTTTATAACAATCGTCATTACCACATTTTAATCTATAAACTCCTGATTTATTTAGTTTTGAAGATTTGGATTTGTTTTTAATGAATTTGGATAAATTGTTGTCAGTTTTGAAGCAAATATTCAAGTCTAAAGTTTCTAAAAATGATTTTATTTTTAAGGATGGTATTCCAAAGTAAGTTGAGCTTTTAAATTGGTTATTTTTGTTTTTATCAGAAGGAAATACTTGTTCTAGAGTATGTTTTCGTATCTTTTTATTTATGATGTTGTCAATTTAATTTGGATCGTAATTATTATTAACCGCTATTTGTTTTATTATATTTAGTTCTTTATTGTAATTGTCAATATTCAATGGAACTGTTAAAAGTCTATGTATCATACTATTGAAAGCTGCTAATTTATGACTGATTGGGTGGACTGAACTATTATGAATTGTAATGTCTGTATGTGATGGTTTGTGAAGTATAGAAAAGTCATGTCTATTATTTATATTTGAAATTGTAAGATCTAGAAAGTTTAGGGACTTATTTTGTTCAATTTCTACCGTAAATTTAATATTTTTATGTATTGAGTTAATGTGAGTAATGAAGTTTTCTAATTGTCTCGTAGTACCAGTGAAGCAAGCTAAAATGTCATCTACATATCGGTGCCAGTAAACAAATTTTTTACTAAGGGGGTGTTTATGAATTATCTTTTCCATATTATCTATGAATATTTCTGATAATAGGAGACTGAGAGGGTTGCCCATAATCAAACCCTCTTTACTACTATAAACCTTTCCGTTGAAATGAAAATAATTTTAATTTAAACAAACTCTTAATAAATTTATAATATCAGACTGAATTATGGGATTAGTATTATTGTAAGTGAGCAAGTTATGAACAAGAGTGATAGTTTCATAATTCACTATGGATCTACATCAAGTAAAAGCCTCATCTATTCAATTTTTGATAGAAAGACACTAATTCAGAGGAGATAAGCACCCTTTTGACTCCCCAACTTTTTTTGGGGGCTACATTCAACAAAATATGGAACGTATTTTCTCATTTTTTTTTTGCTTTTTATGTATTTCTTCGTTACATATTAGCTTGGAAGATATAACCACCCTTTTAAATAACAATTTGAAATATATTGAGTTCTTAAAAGGAACTGGATTTTCATAGATGACACTTTAGAGAAAATCCCAAAAATGTTCCTCATGCTAGCTTTCTTGAGATACCAAAGTATCAATTTTCATATTACAGATGTGCCACTTGTGTCTCTGGAACTTGGTAGTACGCTGAATGGCAGTACGATCAAAGAGGGCGTTGACGTGTACTTCGAATGCAACATAAAATCGAATCCTTGGGTGTATAAAGTTAGCTGGAGACACAACGTAAGTAACAATAAAATTTTAGTGAAGTTATATCATGTTTTGTATTGTCAGTATTTTCATTTTTTTATATTTTGGTTTTATCTTTATATTTCATCCATTTTGAAATTATGTCGCTTTGGTTCATAAAATAAAATAAAGCTTATCTCTCTCTGTATACTGTTAATGGTGAAATTAACCAAATGACTCCCGTTTTCAAAACGAGTAGGGACATCAAGATCTTTCTGTAACTTGTGCGAATTCACCTCAATTAGTTAAAGGATATTTCATTTTTGTTTTTAGGGTAAACCATTGTACAACAACCTCCACAGCAACACAATAGTGAGCAATCAAAGTTTGGTGTTACAATCTATCACTAGAGCCCGTACAGGACTCTATACCTGTGTCGGTCACAACAAAGAAGGCGACGGAGAAAGCAATCCTGTACAGCTCGATGTCAAATGTAAGTAGTATTTAAAGATATTTCTTATTATTCAAAAAATGAAAACATATAAGAGTCATCACTCAATAAATATTGTATAAAATAATCATTGATTTGAAATCACAAAACCACTCGCAATTGCAACGTTGAAAAATCGGCTGTAAGTTGCCATCTTGTAGAAAAAACGAAACTGACCCTGCGGTGGCGGAGAAATTTGATGATGTTTGATGCTTTTATATAAAATATAACAATTGATTCGAAGGTTCTCTGATATATATTTATATATGGAGGTAGTAAAAAAAGGGTAGATAACTTTCAAACATAATTGTGTTTCGAAATATTCTTCACGAATCCTTTGGAACCAATCCTGGAAATAGGTATTTCAATCGTTTGCTGGTAGATTCCGACAGAAAACTGAAAAATGGCGTTTTTTAATTTCAAATGTTTATAACAATTTCGTGGTCTTGCTTATTCGGCCTTGGTTTTGGTCATGGTTAGGTTAGGTAACCTAACCAAGACCAACTTTCCTCATCGCTAAACGAAATATAGTTGATCACCCCGTATATTATCCCTGGATATAAAAATTACCCTTCCAACTAGAAGCACATAGGTTGGAACTCCGCCATGGAACTTTGTGTTTCAATTAATGAAACACTAACGTTCTCAAATAGAAATGTACAATAAAAATAAAAGAAGAGAATAATGTCCCCAACGTTTTTAATGAACGACTTAACAGCAACATAAAGTAATACCTTTTAGTTTCCTTTGCAAATAGAAATGAACGTGTCGCGATATATTTAAAAGCGAGAACATTAATACCTTCAAAGAAATAACTGGGAAAGCTTTTTTGAAATATTCTCGACACTTTATATACTTTCATCACATTTACGGTTCTCGTAAAGCTTAATCATCAATATTGTTTTTATTTTTTTTTTGTTGCTAGTGATGAAACGATTTATTTTCAGTGACTATTAAAATTAGTTTTTGCGAATTGAAATATTTGGAATTCTTGGAAATGAATCTAGAATCATGAACATTTTCGTTCCGTTATTCGACGTTCAGTGATAAGGAACCATGACAAATTCTTTATGCTTAAAAGCCTATTTGACCCATTGAATGCCAAAGGTGCAGCCTCCTCCCATGCCCTTCTGCTGTTGCTGGGTTTTTAATTTCTGCTACGGTCCCTCTCTTGTACTTAGTCTAACCATTTTCTTCTAGTCCCACCCCTTTGTTTTTTGATCGATTTTCCAATCTCCATTATTTTCCTAGTTAACCTATTTGGTTCCATTTTTACCATATGACCATACCAGCTGAGTTTCTTTTTTTTGAACAGTTATCAGTTCCTGTTTAGTTGTCTTTTCAGGATTCGTCATTTCTAATCCTATCCCCTTCAGTTTTCCATGCAATTCTTCTTAGATGTTTCATTTTTATGGGGTTTATTTAAGTTTCGTCCTTTTTTCGTAGAGTCCATATCGCCTTGCGGTTTGCAGTGTTTTATTGATAATTTTTTACTGAATATAGTTACCAATCAAATTACTCAATTTCAAGTCATGTGTCAAATTTCATCCAATCACCGCTGTATTACAGCGATAATACCCTACATGTGGTGTTTTCAGTTTGGTGTTTATTTTTTATTAAAAATTATTTAAACATCAAACTGACAACTGGATTAAAAATGTCGCGAAGATTTGGTTTTGCATCTAACGATTCAATTAATTTACCAATTGTACTTTTCACAACTGTAGTTTTAAATAAAAATGAATACTGTTACGCGAGCTGCTGCATTAATGTGCTCAATTAGTGCCCCCAGTGAAATTCCCATATGAGACGACTATGGCACCTCCGCCGTATTTTCAAGAATGATCTGGAATACGTAACATCTAGAAAAAACCCGGCGCATCCACCAAAACTTCGAGTTCGAGAAGTTTCTAGAATACATACGTGCGAGTATAACTAGACGACGAGCATCGCAGCGCAGTTAGTTAGTCAGTTAGTGTTGATACTGAAAGGAAGCAATCGCGCCTCGATAAAGTGACTCTCATATAAATTAGTTAGTGTGTTTTAGTGTGATATATAAATTATTAAATAAGGACTGTATTTGAATATAAATCTGTAAATATAAATTAATTTGTAAATATAAATTAGAATAAACGTTACACTGGTGTCAGAAGTGGGATTCAAAAAATAAATATACAGGAAGATGGCGAAGAAACTTTGTGAATTAAAAGTTTCAGAGCTTCGAAGAGAGTTGGAGGATTACGAATTGGACACAAGTGGGGCCAAGTCAGCGTTAGTGGAACGACTGAAGAATGCTATGATTAACAATGGATTGGACCCGGAAACGTTTATATTCACCGACGAAACGTCCGCCTCTATAACCTCTTCCATAAAAAACGACATTTCATCCATGGAAAATAAAATTTCGACGGATATGGAAAATAAAATGTCTTCGATAGAAAATAAAATGTCGGACATGGAAAGTAAAATCTCGACGGATATAAAAAACGAAATTTCATCCATGGAAAGTAAACTTTCGGCGGATATGGAAAACAAAATGTCGGACATGGAAAATAAAATTTCGGCGGATATGGAAAATAAAATGTCGGATATAAAAAACGAAATTTCATCCATGGAAAGTAAACTTTCAGCGGACATGAAAAATGAAATTTCTGCCATGGAAGAAAAGATTAAAAGAATGGAGCAAGAAATGGAACAAAAAATCAAAGAAATCGAAAAGAAGACTAGTAATAACCCGGCTATTACAACTAGGCAAGCCCCGAACAACGACGAACTGAAAGAGAAAGTAGAGTTGAAACCGAAAATGGAAAACGATATTAACAGCCGAGTGAAACTGCCAACATTCAATGGCAAAACGTCATGGCCGAACTATCTTAAGCAATTCGAGGCGGCATCAAAGGCAAACAACTGGACTGAGAAAGAAAAAGCGTTGAATTTAACTCTTGCCCTTAGAGGAGACGCCATGGATATCCTCCAGACCATACCAGTGGAAGAGACCGAAGATTTTGAGCAACTTAAAAAGCGATTGAACATGAGATATGAACCTACATATGAACCTACATGGCTTCCAGCTAGATTTCAAGAACCGAGTGATTAGAGTAGGTTCTGAGGAAGTATTCCTTCACCCACACGAGGATGAGACTGTTCAGGTAGCCGTACAGGAGGATACAGTTGTACCCGCAAGGAGTGAATTTTTCACTGTGGCAAGGCTACAAGGAACCGTCGAAGAAGGAACACCGGTCATGATGGAACCATGGAATCATGATAAAGAGGTTGGTCGAGGAATCCTGATAGGGAAAGGGTTAGTCATGGCTGCCGAAGAAATACCTGTACGCATTATAAATGTAAATGACCATCCCATAACTATAAAGAAGGAGACCAAAATTGGAACTTGCGTACCAGTGGCGTCAATAATTCATCAAACAACAACTTCCAATGATGCCAACAATAAATTTGAACAAATGATAGCAGTGGCTGGACAATCCCTTAGCCTGCAAGAGAAGAAAAAAATCAGAGAACTCTTGCTACAATACCGATCTCTTTTTGTACCAAAAGGAGGAAAGACAGGAAGAACATCTGCTGTCAAACACAAAATTGACACCGGCGACGCTAAACCGATAAGACAAACGGCTCGACGGCTACCACAGGCCAAAAGAGAGGAAGCGGAGAGAATTGTTCGCGAGATGGAAGAGGACAAGGTAATAGAACCTTCTACCAGCCCTTGGGTCTCTCCGGTAGTTCTGGTAAAGAAGAAGGATGGAACCACGAGGTTTTGCGTGGACTACCGGCAATTGAACAATGTTACAAAGAAAGATAGCTATCCTCTACCGAGAATCGACGATACTCTGGATACGCTGGCCGGTAGCAAATTGTTTTCTACCTTGGACCTGAAGTCTGGATATTGGCAGGTAGAAATGGATCCAGCCGATAAAGAAAAGACAGCGTTTACCACCGGATCTGGATTATGGCATTTCACCGTTATGCCATTTGGGCTGTGCAATGCGCCCGCAACGTTTGAAAGACTGATGGAAAACGTATTGCGAGGGTTGTCCTGGAAGACATGCTTAGTGTACCTTGATGACATCATAGTCTTGGGAAGGACATTCGAAGAACATCGAAAGAATTTGGAAGGTGTCTTCAAAAGGTTGCAAGCTGCCCAACTCATGCTCAACCCCAAGAAATGTCAACTATTTCAAAACAAAGTCAATTATCTAGGCCATGTAGTCAGCAAGGATGGTGTAGCTGTAGACGAAGAAAAAGCTGCTACCGTACGAAAGTGGCCAAGACCCACCGACAAGCACCAAGTTAGAAGCTTCCTTGGACTCTGTACATACTACAGGCGATTTATAAAGAAGTTTGCAGATATCGCTAAACCCTTGACACGACTTACAGAGGAAGCAAGGGAGTTTCGCTGGGACGAAGACTGTCAAACTTCGTTCGAAACCTTGTAAAAGCACTTAACTACTGCACCTATACTCGGCTATCCACTACCAGAGGGAGAATTTATACTAGATACTGATGCTAGCAATGTTGGAATTGGAGGAGTGCTATCACAGGTTCAAGGAGGACAAGAGAAGGTTCTGGGATATTTTAGTAAAGTTCTTTCCAAACCAGAACAAAACTACTGCGTCACAAGAAGAGAGCTCCTAGCAGTAGTGAAGTCCGTGGAGCACTTCTATCAGTATCTGTATGGGAAGAAATTTGTGATTAGAACCGATCATGCCGCACTTAAGTGGCTTATGCAATTCAAGAACCCTGAAGGTCAAATCGCCAGATGGATCGAGCGGCTCCAAGAATATAATTTCACCATTGAGCATAGAGCCGGAATAAGCCACAGAAATGCAGACTCACTCTCTAGAAGACCATGCCCAGCAGAGTGCTC
>CAJUYH010009796.1:0-13196 GCA_910591685.1 Galerucella tenella
TAATTGAAATAGTCAAGTAGTGATAGTGATGACGACTTATTATTATTATATTCGTTAACAGAGAGAAGTGAATGGATACATCCCATTAATAAAAAACGGAAGAGGTTACAGGATGATCACGAACTTCCTCCAACAACGCTTCCATGGTACAAACGCACAAAACACCAGCAACAACAAACACACTGAGATGACGGAGGGTTTTGCAGAAATGAGAGCATCGGAGCACGTAGTTCTGAAGTATCCATGGGCTGGACCTTCGCAACGTTCTGGACGCGCGGTGTGAACCGTCTTGTTCGATAGCATGGGCAGCGATTTATTTTGACAAAAAGGTACTAAACGTCCAGGACGTTCAGTACGCCGGTGTGCAAAGGCTTTTAGTAAAGCTATTATCTGCAGCAGACAAATATTAATTATTATTGTTAAATTGTTCCAAAATTATGTACATTTTTGTTGGTAAAACTAGGTATATCTGACTTTTGAAATTACTCCTTTCACTTTAAAAATAGTCTATTATGGTTAATTGAAAATGTGCTGCCATTTATATCGTAAGTGGATCTAAAATATAGCCAAGAAAGCGAAATGAAAAAAAAGTACAATCATCCTTCAAAAAGAACATTCAAGTTTGATTTGTTGCTTTCATCCGATCTATCGCTCATTCCTTTTTTCTCTTATACATCAGTCTTAGAAAAGGCGAGATTTTTATTTTTATACACGGCGGTGGGTGAAGGTTTGTCTTATACTTCCTTTACTGTAATTCTTTTTATTTAATTGAATGAATCTTGAGTCTTATCGTTATAAATGTCACACACAAAAATTTTATTTTGAACGTTTCACCGAGTTGCAAACAGGATAAGGGTGAAGAACAAAATGAACACAATCGACCAATATGGAAATCCAACCATTTGACAGCATGTGTTCATGAAAGCGTGTCACTATGGATGGATGGTTTCATTAATTCACTGATTTGTTTTTGTTCCTGCATATGATACGATTTCGACTCTAATAATTGTTGTGTTATGTGGAGCTAATTATAATCTGCAATATCTGTGAAATTAGTGAATTGTCATTGTTAAACATTATTTTGCGATAAAAAGTGTATTTTATGTGGTGGGTTTTTATTGTTCTACACGAAATGTGAGGGAAATAAAATAAACATGGTTTTACAGTATTGATTATCAAATAAATTAACTAATTTCACAACAAAAGTATAACGCGATCGGTTCCACTAACTGAAACATTTGTCATCATAAGGAGTGTACATATTCGAGTGATACATACGTACCTACGTGGTGGCTTAAAAGTATCGTATCAAGGCGTTTACTTGCAAACAGATGAATAAATAATAAGGTAATTGTAGAACGATGACTTGTAATCTGAATTTCTCAAAATAGGTACAAGACCTCAACCTCAAAAGAATGGAACACGTATGAAACAATAGTTTGGTGGAGGAGAGAAGCGTCCTCTGCAGTGAATATATTAACTGCAATCCAAAGACAAGCCCTTCTTTGTATTACCGGGGCAATGAACGGGGACGGGATCAATGGAAGCCCTTATTCTACTTCGTCCTTTAGAACTGGCAATGAGGGCAAATCTTAGGCTAAAATCTAAAAGACTCAAGGTCACTGACCAATGTTCGAGAAGGACCAGCTGATACAACTGGAAAAATATTAGATGATCCCATATTTTGAATGAACTTTGTTAGCATGACACCGGGGAATATATTAACTGAAGGAGCTATCATCCTCATCCAATCTAGGAAAGAGGTGATGTACCCAGGTGATTCTGGAGAAATAATCTGGTTCACAGATCGTTCCAAAACAAACCATAGCACTGAGGGTGGTATAAAAGGACCTAGATCCTTAGCCTAAGTAAACAAGTAGGTCTAGCCTTGTAAGGAATCCTTTAACAGGATGGCAAGTGACAACATTGTTCTAAAACTATGTATAAATAATTTTATAACTGATTCATTTCAAATTAACTCCTCTAACTACGCCCATGGTATCTTCCTTGGAAGAACCCATTTCACCGCTCATGCCACAGCCATACCCGTGGCAAGCGAATTCCTCTTCTTTTTTCCAACGAAATGCGTTACAACGTTCCCCCAATCATCGTGCAGCGCGGGAACTTGCATTTACCCCTTAAATAAATGTGACTGATATTCAATTGACAGACAGTTAGCTAAATATTCTTAAGGAGACACATCATAGGTCCGGAACCGTTTTGTGGAGCCACAAAATATTGCATAAGAGGATAAATCATGAAGCTGTTAGATAGGGAGTACCAGTCAAGGTACTCTCAACCAGGCTTCTGAAATTGGGCAAAAGACATTCGAAATAAGTTACGGACGTGACTGGACACTACACCCTACACCTGCACAAAATGGGCAAAGCTAGTGAACCTGGATTTTGGATTGGAAGTAGATAACATGAGAAATGGTACAAATATTTAGTTCAAGTGCCTTGCCTGGTGAGTACAATCCAATCGAAAGAATGAATGAGGAGTATGTGAGCTCTCTCTTGGTTTGGTGAATACGGTGTTCGAAATTTAGAGATCTCACGCATGCACTTAGATTCATTACACTTTGATTGAATACCATGTTCTTATAGGCTGCTAGCAAATCTGTATGCATCACTATGCGGCGAAAAAGTTGGATGACCTCTTTTTGACCTTGAGTGTAAACACTCGTTGAAAAGATATGATTGAGGATTATAGCACTAACACCGTCTAAAGTTTATGTGTGTATATCCTGCAACAGATGAGTTATTACATATTTGCCTAATCTACAAACAAAGTAAACTTTGCGCTTCCTCAGTCGCGCTGTTCGCTTTCCTTTATTAAAACTTGGGATTAATTTGGAAACTCGGAATATTCGTCTCGTTGAGCTCTAGAGACGGTATTGTGTTATTTCATGATTTATTTTAAAGTAATTGGAGCGACAACGTAATTTTTTAATTGACGAAATAATTAAATGCCAGAAATTCAGTTGAACTAAGTGCAGCGAATACAGTTTAGCATCAGTGGCGTTCTAATAATTTCTAAATAATATTTGGGAGTATTTTTCATATAAACCCCTCTTGTAACCTTTTACGGCACTATAGGCACTATAGGCTACTATTATTAGGAGCGGGTAAACATACAACACGGCTCCTTCAACTGCGCATTACTCAAGACTTTGCAAATTTATTAGTAACATAATAATATTGAAATAAATATGTATATATCAGAAATATAAAACAAAAAAAAAGAAAACTCAGGTCCAAACCCGGTTGATCAAAGTGTAACTATGTATAGAAATATCAAAAAATAAGAAATAAAAAATTAAAAGAAAAACAAAAAAACCAGCACCTAACCCAATATTGGAATAAATATGTAAATATCAGAAATATAAGACTTAAAAAAACAAGAAAACCCAGGCCCAAACCCGGTTTATCAAAGTGTGACTATGTATAGAAATGTCAGAAAATAAGAAATAAAAATTAAAAAAAAATCCCAGCACTTAAGCGGGTTTCGAACCCACGACCTCTGAGTTGTAAGCTCAATACCCTACCAACTACGCTAGTCGGCTCACATTCAGTAACATCGAATAGAAGGTCTTTGCTCGTCCTCGTCTCTGCTATTCTTGTGGTGAGCAGTTCAGACATCCATTTGGATGTTGTGCTGTCTACACATCTTCTGTTCAATGCTCTTCTGACTGCCTCATGTGGAGTATTGTCAAAAGCTCCTTCCATGTCCAAAAATGCACATACTACAGTTTCTTGGTTGTCTAGAGCACCTCGGATATCCTCCGTCAGTTGTACCAGTGCAGTCTCCGTAGATCTGCCTGCCCGGTAAGCATGCTGACATGGGTGGAGAGGTAGTCTCTCTAGGATTTCCGTTCTAATATGGTTATCAATAGCCTTTTCCATCGTTTTGAGTACAAATGATGTTAGACTAATTGGTCTAAAGGATTTGGGGTTTGTTGTGTCCCTTTTTCTAGTTTTTGGACGGAAGGTTACTATTGTCCTTCTCCATGCTTCGGGTATATAACCCAGTTCTAAGCTGCTTCGACTAATTCTAATCAGGTGCGGTAGAATTTCGTCTTGTCCTTTCTGGATCAATGCTGAGAAAATTCCATCTGCTCCTGGTGCCTTGAAAGGTGAAAAGGTATTCATGGCCCATTTCAACCTATTGTTACTACAAATGTGTTTGGCCATTGTAATACTTTCTCTTGAAGGCCTATTGTGAACTTCGAGAGGATTATCTCCCCTATTTGGGGTACTCCCTGGAAAATGAGTTTCTAGTAAGAGTCGAACTCTTTCCCCCTCATTTTCGGTATATTCACCATCTGGCTTCCTCAAAGCCATATCTGTGTTGACCCTACTTCTCGCCATAACTTTGTGAAGTCTTGCCGCAACAGGTGTTGTGTTTATATCTTCACAGAATTTTCTAAAGCTATTTCTTTTAGCTTTTCTAATTTCTTTGTAGTAGATGTTTCTCACCTCGGTGTATCTCTGCCAGTCTCTGGTGAGTTTTGCTTTATTAAAAAGGTCCCGGGTTTGAGATCTTAGTTCTGTCAGATGTTTGTTCCACCAGGGTGCATCTTTGTTGCTTCGTTGTTTTTGAAGAGGGCAGCTCGATTCAAACGCATCGATTATTGCCCTGTTCAGATCCTCTAGCTCATTTTCCAGGTCGAGATGGTGCTTAGCCCTTCCTTTTCTCTAGATATGTGCTAGATTTCTTTTCAGACAGGTGTCATAGTTGTCCCAGTCTGTTTTTCTTGGTATTCTCCTGAGGCTTACCTCAGGTATGCCTAGTTCTAACTTGAATGTTATGATACTATGATCGGGGAGAGATGGTTCACCCGATATTCTCCAATCTTTTACTATATATTATGTTTTAGATTTTGTGTTGCCAGTGTGACATCTAAAATTTCTTGCCTTACCCTTGTTACAAATGTGGGGGTATTCCCTATATTGTGGCTGCTTGGACGCATGCGCGCCTCAACTACTAAATTTGACGTGGTGGGTGGAGCCGTGTTGTATGTTTACCCGTTCCTATTTTATTCGATCTCAGTCATGCAAGGTGTTTAAAACCTTCATTTTAATAGAATAATGAATTACAAAGCAATGTTAGTAGCTTCCAGCTATTCAAATTCACTTGTCAACGATATTCAGGGTTTTTGGTTCATACTTCACACATTGATTTCCCTATGACTATAGTGATAACCACATAGACTATCTACTTTGGTAGTTTATAAATCCATTCTCTTTCGGCTCTGCTCAACAACTCAGATACTCAAACTAAATTCTCATACTATTTCAAATATTTTCTAGTTTCATTCTAGATCCTTCGTGTCTTCTATATTGGCCACTAGTTTGACTGGGAAGATTTTGATTAGTGCTAATGGTTTTGGTTGGTATTGTTTCCTATCCAACGTGCTGCTGACTGATTCTTTAAAAGTTCTCAAAGAAACTGAGTATGTGGAAAGGTTTTCATACCTCAGTTCAGATCTTCTGCGTTTTATATAGATGATTCCTTTGAGTATAGTGTCCATTAACTAGGTCGCTAACTGTCAAGTATATCGTAATTTTTATGGAATATTTTTTTTATCAGAAGAAACAACATGCAATAGAGATTGTCTTATGAACAAAAGTAACTAATTGTTAGAGTATTATTTAAGTTTCCTGTAATATTGTCGTATTTAATAAAGCGCGTTACCACTAAATATCGCAGATTGATAGTTATTCTAACGTTTCCGTTACTGGAAGATGTAACATGCTGTTCAGCTGTTACGTTTTTCGTCTGAAAAACTATTTCATTTCGTGAATTTTTTGGCTCATTAGTCACTTCCTCCCAAATTTCTACTAAATTTCTAAACATGCCGTTTCCTTGTCGCATTAGAGACTCCGACATAAAACATTGATTTTGATCAAATTCCCCTTCCATTTTTGTCTGTCGATGTTCGAAATTTCAATTTTCGAGTGGACTTTTTCTTTCCTCTAACTGCCACATTGAAGGCAATAAGTTATTTATATTTTCTTTTTAATTTTTGGTGAACAATTTTCTATTGTTTGGTTGGTAATTTAATTATTGTATTTTCCCTAGGTTATTTTTTAGTGCTTACAGCTTATTTATATTTATTGCTCATTTGCTGATTTACATTTTTTTGTGTATTTGAGGAACAAAACTTATAGAATAAAACAGATCACTGTAAAGTTGTATTTTAACACGTGGAGTTCGGGTTTTGTATGCGCTATAGCATGAGCTCCTTTTTTACCTGATCTGTTCTATTTATTTGTTCCTTCCTAATGTTTCTTTTCTAGTTCCTTATCCCTGTTGTCTCTTTTTTCCGCAGCTCTGCAGCCGGCAAGTTCCATTTTTAAGAAAAAAAACACACAGGCATCTTCAGTCCACTTCGTTCCTGTCCCGTGCACGAGGAACACAGCCTGTCGAAGACATAACCGCCACTGCCGCCATCACGCTAAGAGCTGCAAACATCCTCAGCCCTCCAAAATAAGTTCCTCCGTCTTATCTATAGCGTGTGTGAGATTTGGATTTGGCGTGCTAATTACAATCAGTATTCTCTTCGTTCAATTTTTGAAATATTCAATTTATGTTGAGTTTCAAAGAATTCAATAAATAATTATTATTTCATTCTTTGTATTGATTATTCAATAATCATGGAATTGGATAAACGTGTTCGGGAATGAGTAGATTTATTTTATTCATTTTTTTGTAACGTAAATTTAATTTATTACAAGGTGTTTCCAGCTTTCCACCTTTTGTTTCTTGTTTTAATTGCTTCTTTCGATTAAAAAGCTGGTGGCGTCCAATTTAATATCAATTGTACACCCCATCCCAGTGATAGTGAATAAAATAGTTCAATTGGTGCCGAATATCACTCCCTGAGGTGGAGTGCTCTAGCCTGGGGCAGTTTTAGGAAACAAATTGGCGCCCAACGTGGGCATTAATTGGGTGCCAATTTGTAACCTAAAATTGCCCCAGGCTTGAGCACTCCCTGAGGTGGAGTGCTCTAGCCTGGGGAAATTTTAGGTTACAAAGACATGCATTGAATTGATTTTGATTTTAGATTAAGCACAAATACGCCGAAACCGGTCTACAAGCTATGCTGTCCCTTCTAATTGCAAACCAGAATGGTTGGTGTTAAATATGGGGGTTAAATACCAACCCCGTTTGACTTTGAGCTGTTATTCAATATCCGTCGGTGCCTATAGCCCGGGAAGTAGTGGTAGCTTCTAGGTTAAACGATCAGTGTCTTCGAAAATATTTGTAAGAACTTACAAGGCATTAGAATAATTATCATTCTGCGATATCCAATGGTAACTAATTGATTTTAAAATTGGACATACAAATCTTATATGGTAATTAGATTATTAAAAATAATGGATCTCCCATTATACTTTTGTCGACAACTATAATTATTGAAGAAACATCTCACTTTTGTTGAGTTTAACACCTCAATGCGAAAAAAGAATAGTAGCTGTTGCAATTTCACACACAATTGTAGCTGAAGCTCACAATTTATCAAGTTCACAAATCAATTATTTTACTTATTCAATACTTGCCCTTGACACCGCTGTTTCCGTGTTCGTCCAGCACCCCAATCCGAATTATTATAAATTGTTATGTTATGTTGTACCGCTGAACGTACAGGTGGCAGCTATTGTAACCGTTTCCTAGAAAGTTAAACATGTAAACAATCTCTACCTCGTTTTTCCCAATTCTCCCAGCTTCTGTCCTCCAGATACATTAATAACTGCTTCCCGGCATCCAAATTCCTCCCATTTTCACCCTTAAGTAAACTCAAGGAATCTCTATGGCCTGTTCTAGCTATTCCAGCTTCAGAGCACTATTCTTCCTTGTAGTTTCATGTTCTCAATACACAATCACACTCTTCTCCCCTGTATTCCCTTACTGTCTAGTAATACCGGCTTAATTTTGGTTAGCCTCCTGGTTGGCCTTTCAAAGATTGTCTTAAACATTCAAACAATTATCTAACTGCCTTAAGCAATGTAGCAATGCATAATAAAGTTCAAAAACAAGTCAGTTTTTCCATTAATCTTGAAATGTGGTTATATGTAAAGTGGAATAAAAAGTAATATCCTCCACTAATTGAGGTCAATTACTTTCTTCTCCTTCCATTTGTAAATATACAAATACGCATCGCATATTTCGTCAGTGGTTGTTATAGAAGCGAAGTTAAAACTGCAGTACCACTCACACAAATACAAGCTTTCAAATTAAAAGTATTCCTAAAAACAATTAATATCTTCCACAGCAAAACATCCCGCAATAATGATAGTCACAACTGCAATTTCAGCAATGAAAACTGTAGCAATGTTTTTCGCGTAATATAAAACTGCTGCTCTAACAATTTGTCTATGCACTCACTTCCATATCTCTTTTTATTGGCCGAAATAATGACAGCAGCGTTGAAACTTATTCCTTCTGCGCAATCAACCTTCTATTATTACGGTAGCATTTCTGGAGTTTTTTTTATTTCGCGAAAATGAAGTACAAAGTTGGAAAGTCGGCCAGTTGAAGACAGTGCAGAAAAATGAGGTAAAAAAGAAGTTGAAGAGTCGTAAACACTGCAGACTAATTATTATTCATTATATTTAAGCAGTTACTAGCGTGGAAAAACTATTTAAACGTTTACCGGAATGATCAAACACTTTTTGGTATAATTCTTTTATAGAAAAATGCAAAATTATTTATATACTAAATTCAATCAACAACTATATTCTACAGAAAAACTACCAAATATGTTAAGCAAAACTATCATAATCTTATTTCTAGAGCTGAAAACTCATCCAGAAAAGATTGTTTTGTTATTAATGGTTTGAAGATCAAAACTTGTTTATAAAATGTTATTGATATTGACCCAGGCAACTACAACAGTAAGATATACATATGTATATTGGAAAATCCTTAGCCTACTATAGAACCAAATATTTGATGTACATTTTTTTGTTAATAATATACTTCCGGTTTAACCTGAAATGCCATGAACTTCTTCAATTTACATGGGACACCCTATATATTTTTACAGATTTTGAAAGAGGTTGTTATTTTGGATTCATACATACTGAGTTTAGTGTAAAAAATTTGTAAGAACGAGGAATAACTCACTGTTAGTTGTACAATAGGTGAACATTTCATTATTTCAGAATAATGAGAAATAAAATTATTTTGAAATGTTCAAATTGCTCGCCGTTTACTTGCTGACAATATGCCATCCTATTAACGAATTCTTGAGTCACTCTTTGCAAGACTTCTCCACGTATCAGTTCACATTCATCATCATTAAGAAAAAAATTTTACGGGCTAAGATCCGGAGAACGAGCAGGCCACTTCATGAACCCTCTACGTCCAATCCATCGATTTGAAAAATTCGCATCCAGAAAATCCCTAACCCGTCTATCATAGTGGGGACGTGCTCCATCTTGTTGAAACCAAACATTTTGTGGTAATTGCCCATTCTGTTACTCAACATGTTCTCCTCTTAATTGGATACATTCATTACAGCGAACCTGCAACATCTCTAGATCTTCAAAAAACAATGTTTCTTCTTGCTCTGCAAACCAGACCTCCACAGCTTATATTACCTTCTCGTTGGAAGAAACTTTACGACTTTTTAAACTTTTTTTCAGTTGAGGAGAAGAGATGATAGTCGGACGGATCCAAATCTGATGAATAAGGGGGGTGTTCTAGTAATTCAAACCCTAAATCACGAATTTTTTGCATGGCAACATGAGATTTGTGTGCACCTTTGGATAGCTTCCCGCGTCTTTTCTCTTCAATTTTTTCCGGTAGAGTGGTCAGTGATGTCGAATAGTAATCTTCGGTTATTGTTCCACCTTTATCCAAAAAATCAATAATTATTACTCCATGGCAATTCCAAAAAACTGAAGCAAGAGCTTTTCCAGCAGATTTTTGGACACGAAACTTCTTAGGTCTTGGAGAGGACGAACGACATTGATCACCAAAGGTATTAAGCATATCTTCGTAAATTTGCTCACCTCTCAACTCTTTTAAATACAGTTACTTGATGATGGCTCGATACTCCAATTTTTTTATTTTCGGTGGACCTCTTTTTTCTTTCAATTTATTGCGTAACTCTGGTTTACTGTTTTGACGTTCAACTTCACACTGACACTGACCTAATGAGTTATTGTTCGTTGCTATGGTAACGCATCATTTTGTTTATGCGTGGAACTGGTCTAGGCTAACTAGATATCAATACATCCTCGTATGATGACATTTTTTCTCTGAAGAACGTATACAGTAAAATAATACTACTATGTTATTAAGATGACGCGCAAATACACCGAAACCGGTCTACAAAATTGTTGGTTATATCTTGCAGATATACCAGCACCGTTCAATTTGGAAGTGTAATTCAATAACCTCCGTGGCATATAGCTAGGGGAGTAGTTGGTGCATCTTAGTGAACTATCTCTTTGAATAAAATAATAATGTTTCTCTTCCTACCAAGCTTTTATTGGTATTTCTCCACTTCTTTTCTCAGATGTTTTATTCTTTTACATTTTCCTACTGAAATATATCTCTCAATCACTCAATTCCTGTTGTACCTATTCTAGTTGCTGAATAAATTAATGAATATCTTCGTCCAACCGTTCGAAAATTGAATTGTTTGACAAATTTTACAATTGTTTGAAATTCATACGACAAGGCTACGAACTGAAATTAAAGGGATATAAGAAGTGTGTGACTCAAACCATAATCTCCAACTAAAATCATCACGCAACATTCTTCGAAATCCCCGCAATGCAGCGTGATTGCTACCCTTCTTGCCGTTTTATAAAATAATCCCAACATTTTTCTCGTTCAAAAAAATATACCGAGGAAAATCTAAGTCGACTTCAGCAAAGTTTCAGGCTTACCTAACTTTAAGAGTAACGAATTTTCGATCGATACCTATAAAGATGGGATCTGTGAATTATTCCACACATAATCGGCATTGGCAAATAAATAATAACTGGTTTGATTCTTATAGTGTTACTTACCATAAATGCATATATTTCAAATAGATGAATAATATAATTTTAATTGAAAATACAATCTTAAGTCAATTACATTTTCTCAGAGCTTAGTTTCAAATAATTTTTCCAATTTGATGCGCACTAGCGGCCTTGTCATCGGTATAAAACTTAACGGCTTACTACAGAAGTGCACTCGAACTGGATTTTTCAGATCGTTGCTGACTGATCCTTGTGGAGAATGTATGAAGACGATGACATTCTGTTAGAGTGAATAGCACAAAAATTCAATATTGGTATATATTGGTATATATTGGTATATATTATGTATGGTCTAGATGGAATAGAAACGTGCCTGGTTAAGATACCATCAGGTTTTCAAGTACAAATTGGAACGTTAACTTTGTGGTTAACATTTCAGATAAATGAAAATATTCAATAAATACTTCAGAATTTTGATTTTTGGTGGAGTCGTACATATATATTTCCTAAAAATATTGCTTTCAAATAATTAATAATCCATTTCACTTTTATGATTCGTGGTGGAATAAACTAATAGACCAAAAATTAATATTCCTAATGTATTTTACCGCGAAATTTGAATTTTTAAGTGTCTTTAAATCAGAAAGAAGAAGGTACCGGCATGGTATATAAACAAAAACATAGGAATAGTAGGGTCACTCTAAGCTCCTCCCAGCTCGATGTCTATCTCACTCTGTCCCCGTCTCCGTCTTTTCTGGTATCATGAAGCTCCCAATCGAGCGATAGACAGATACCGTGTGTCTTTTTGAAGGTGCGAGCGGAGTTATTAGTATACCTGGACTGTCTTTGCAGTGAATTATTTAATTATTATTACGGTATATTTTTTATTGAAAAGAGATGTGGTAAAAATATCTTCCTTACTGATTTTTCTCTTACTGGTTCGAGTTACCAGGAGGAGCTACTGATAAGATGTACTTATTTGGATACATTTTACAATTAGGTATAAAAAAAGCAATATAGACTCTGTCCAAAATTAACTGACGAGCATATGTTTCCAAATAATCTCCAAATTTCAGAAAAGGAAAGTAAAATATACCTCTCAGATTTTTAGTCATTTTGTTGCAGTTGCCCTTAAAAGAAATGTTGATTTTAAAGTTTTGACTGTAGATGCCTAGATAACTGCTAAATTCATTAAAACAATGATTGTTTTTGATTTACTAAATTCGTGCCATTTGAATAATTTCAATGCATTTATGGGTACTCAACAACAGTATCAGCTATTGGAAGTATTTGAAACTTTACTGAAAAATTTGCGTGACAGTGGAGGAAAAAATTTTACTAATAAAATGAAATTTATATTTGGTTGGCAGCTTACAATACAATCAGTCAAATCCTTTTGGAGTATATCAAAATCAAAGAGCTACACATTTTTACTGACAATGAATTTAAACCAAGACTGTCTTTAAAACTGTTTTGGGTACCTAAGTAAGAAACTGTTGTGGTAATTCAGGAAACCCTACGCCTATACAGTTTTCTATACCTAGCATTTGAAAAATGTTCACTCTGAGGTACTTTTACCATGTTGACGGCGCCAACTGCAATAATGAATTGTTGTTTAATATTACTCCGGACTTGGCAGAAAACTGTAAAGATCTTATTTTACTGTCAATAGAACCATCAAATCCTTCAAAACTTTTCACAACGGATTACAGGAATCTAAACAGTACAGCTGGCAACGCGTTAGTTTACGTTACTGGTTATTAAAAAAAATGTATGCAGTAACATTCCTGCGACATATGTATTGCTTTTATTGAACAAAGTACCTGAATTTTGTTGAGTATGTTACCCAACTTGAAAATATATTTGTAGCTAACTTCAATAAGTTAGCATGTACCTAATAATTGTATCGGAGCGACATTGAAAGATCTTTTTGAAAACGCATCCTTGTGAAAATTTGCCTTTAAGTTCTTTCTCATCCCTTTATACAAAAGTGCGTTTATATTATACAATTAAATTACTAATACTAAATCACAGATATTACACAATTTGTAATTATTAGGTACTTTTTGTTTTGCTTTATTTTATAAGTTTGGTTTAGGATTCCATTTTTCTAATTAATGCAATTATTCAGCATTGTTTTTATATGCAAAACCAATTCTAAAGTATATGGTTTTAAATGAAACTAACTGTTTCTAAATGACTCCACAATAT
>CAJUYH010009798.1:0-13196 GCA_910591685.1 Galerucella tenella
TTTGTGTGTGCTAACTATCAGTTAGTGGAAAATACAACAGGTAAACAGGTCAGTTCTAGTATAATTAAATGTATGCTTTGTGTATCATCGTACATCATGCATCTGAATGAAAATAATTTCACTTTATATTCAAAATCTATTTTGTAGGAACAAGCTCTACCAACCGTATAGGAAGACTACTACTTTTCTCAGTTAATTATGAAAATGGGCTACAATTACTACAAACGATTGATACCCCTGCTATATTGGATCAAAAATGGTGTCATAGAAAAGTTAATAATGAGGCAATACTTGGAGTTGTGGATGCTAAAAAATCTGTAGTGCTATATAAATTGAATGATTCCACTAAACAATTAGAATTACTTACTACCTGTAAAGTAGATTCAGAAATATCAGAAACATTAGTTTTATCACTAGACTGGTCAACAAGCATTTTCAATTATTGTAGTAAAATTGAAATTACATGTAGTGATTCTAAAGGCAACATCCATTTACTTGAATTAGACAATAATTTAGTGCTGACAGACAGTTTGCATGGGCACAATTTTGAAGCTTGGATAACTGGATTTTACTATTGGGACACTAATATAATTTTTAGTGGTAAGATTTATACCTACAGTATGTAGTACTTTGCAAATTCTTTTTTAAACCACCATATTACTTATGACTATTTTGATGTAGGTGGAGATGATAGTTTGTTTTTAAAATTTGACAAGAGAGTTGGATCACAGCCCATATCAAAAAATAAAAGTCATGGAGCTGGTGTTACTTCTCTTCATTCAAACTCTGCTAGAGAATATCTTCTAGCAACAGGAAGGTTTGTATCTTTATTAATTTAATTTAAAATACTCAATTTGACTAACAACTTAATAAAAGAATGCATCTGTTGTATAGTGTTATTTAAAATTGATATATTGAGGTTTTCACGAGGGTTTTCAGTTATGATGAGCATGTACGCCTTTGGGATATAAGAAAAATGAAATCTGAAATAGAAGTTATAAAAATGCCAGGTACGCTTTGGAGGTTGAAATGGGATCCTTTTGAGCATAATAAACTATTAGCTGCATGTATGCTTGGAGGAGTACACATGCTAAAAGTTGATGAATCAAATAAGATGGATCTAATAGCAAGCTATTATGAGCATAAAAACATTGCATATGGTGCTGATTGGTCATATCTTGATAAACAAGAGTGTAATAAATTTCAAAGTGAAGGTGACTGTATAATTGGCAGTTGTTCATTTTATGATAATTTACTTTGTATATCAAAAGTTAATTTGGAAAATAAATGAGTTTTGCTATGTAGTTTTATTTATTGTTTAACCAAAGTGCTATTTCAAAGATTACAAAATAAAAATATAAGATGTTTCACTCCAGGGCGGTTTGATTCAAGTTGCTGTCCCAAACGAACGCCGCTCTCATAAATCATGTTTACGACTCGCTTAATTTTGTTGTCAATAACGAGACCGGTAGATACCAGAGAAGTTCGAAAAGCTTATTTTATTTTAAGCTATACAAGGGTAATTAGAGAAATCTATATTTATTTTTTATCACAAAAGTTTATTTTTAAATGTTAATTAGGTATTTTGAAAAATAAACTTGAATTTTTAAAATGAATCAATTCACAGTTTTTATCCAGCATTTTAGTAATTTTGTGATACTTATTGATAATCTAGCAGATATTTATCACAAATCCAATTAAATATACTTATTAGCCACCAGAATAATAGGGCTACTAAATCTTAAATTTTGATCTTTAAATAACGCATATTTTTTGGATTGACAAGGTTAAAACAGTAAAATGAGAAGCAGCTGCAGGATACCTTTATTAAAATTTTTTATAAATGTAAAATACTAAGTTTGGAGTTTGGTTTATGAGTTAAATTTAATCTATTGTCTTTCAAATCTTTCGATATACATTTGAGAGTAAAATTTATACGGACTCTGGTATATAGACTTGCATAATATTTGAA
Organism: Galerucella tenella; assembly: GCA_910591685.1. Lineage (NCBI taxonomy): Eukaryota > Metazoa > Arthropoda > Insecta > Coleoptera > Chrysomelidae > Galerucella > Galerucella tenella. The sequence goes on from CAJUYH010009798.1 coordinate 1,973, forward strand.
AGGAAATTGATTACATGGATGATGAAAAGAAAATTTAGTAAATTCGTTCAAAAGGAACTGACCAATTCCACTTTGGTTAGCTATAGAATTGAATTTTTGTGTTTTCTTGCTTAATGTAATAGTTTATAATATCATTATAAACATAAATCCGTAATTTTGTATCAGTAAATATTACAAAATATTTAGTGTCTAAGCTTTGCTATTAAAGAGAAAAATATTAATACGACTTTTTGCTCATTTCAACAATTAATTAATAAATTTAAAAAATCTATACAACATAAATATAAAACACGGACAACCAATAAACACCGTTCTAAAATAACAGCGCTCGACGGGCGACATCCCGTATAATATGCCAAATTAAATGCAAGTAAGGACGTAGCGACGTACTGTACCATCCAAGTCACCAGCGGCATCGGTGCTTTACGCGATAAATTCGTACGAGTGAAACATCTTACATTTTTATTCTGTAATCTTTGGCTAATTTTACTCAAAAATTATATTACATATTTCTAATGTCCAAATGAAACCAAAGTTTGGTAATTTTTTTCTTTATACCACATAGCTTTAAAAATGCTTTGAATAATAACTTAAATACCTAATTTAAGCTGTGTATGGTTCAAAGAATGGTATAGAGGTTACATATTTACATCTGAGAAAGGTACTGTCCCAGTATTAGCTTATTGCTTCGAGAAAAAACTCAAGGCAGGTTAGATGGCACTGGGAATTGAACTTATCAAGTGCAAGCCACTTGCTTGGTCAAAATGTTTTATTTTAATGATAAACTCCATATACTTTGAATTTTTATTTACAGTACCCAAATTCTTCAGAATAATATTTTTTTATTAATATATTTGTGTTATTAACATGTTAATTTTTAACAGATGTATAGTGGACAATTTTAGGTATATACAACGGAATGATGTGTTTATTGATAAATACAATATCAATCTGTTGTGCTCAGAGAATTTGCATATTGAAACTCAGGACTATTTTCATAGTCGCACATATCCAATGCTACTTCACAACTTTCTCTAACCACTCTTTTTGGGTCTTTTAAATATCTTGTTAATATTTCTGTACACTCTTCTGTAGCAATAGCTCCCAGTGCCTCAGCACACTCATGTCTCACCATTTCATTTTCATTGTTATCTTCTAGAGATTGTTTGAGATAACTGGTAGCTCTTTCATCTTGCAGCTGGCCCAAAACAAATGCTATTTCATGTCTAAATAATGCACTTCCATGTTTCAAAGCAACTCCTAGAGCTTCTATAGCTTCTGTTGATTGTAAATTTCTTAAGGAAAACATTGCTCTATACCTTTCAAAGAGTGTGGCATTTTCATCTAATAATATTTTCCTCAACTGTTCAACATTAGAATATGTACTAGAAGGTGCAGGATCAATTGAATTATAGGGATTTTCTGATAGTTTTTGTTCTTTCTGTTTTTGCATCCATTTAATCCTGTCTAGAGCTAGATTACAAGTTTCAGCAACCTCTACAACTGGATCCTTTATATATTTCTCTAGAATTTCTATATTTTCAGGGCTGCCGATTGCTCCTAACGCTTCACCTAAAAAACCGGTAATAAAAGTTCAATTAATTACTATTTGGTAAAAACAGTCTGCAAATAGTAAGTTATAACTATTTTATTTGGCCCATAAAAACTTACCTGCTTCATGTCGAACCATAGGTTCTTGTGTAGGGTCTTCCAGTACCCGTGTTAATATTGGATTAGCTTTCTCATCTTGCATTTGTCCCAAACAATAGGCTAATTCGTGTTTTAATAACACGGAACTGTCCGAGAAACATGACTCTATGCATCGGATAGACACTTCACCACCTATATTCCTCAAAGTAAATAGCGCCCGGAATCTTTCTTTCAAGGGTCTAGTAGCATCATTTAATACATTTCCTATACCTTGGATTTGATTTTCAGTAACGTTAACCATGGTGTGATTCAAGTGTAAATAATTATGTAATTTAAGGTTATGTTAAAAACAAGTAACAAGTTATTAGTTATTCTTCCTTCTTTGTATTTTATCGTGGGAGATAATTTACCCAAAAATGAAGTTTATGCCACAGATAACGAGAAAGGTGGATAGACAACTCCATAGATAAAACATACTATCAAAAATAACATTTATAACGTTTTATCTTCTTAGTTTTAGTTTTAAATTAATCTTAGTTTTAATTTTTTCTTGCATGAATCCACTTTTACTGTTTCTTATTAGTTATGACTATACATGCATTTCAATGAAAACTATCCACCCCACATAATTCTGAAGGCGTCACAAAAACACGTCAAAAACCATATAAAGGGGGAAACCTTTTTGCTCAAATGTAGACGTTATAACTTTAAGCCGCTCCTCCCCTATGGTACCTCTCAAAATTTTTTTAATGGAACACATACATTATTGTATTGTGCTCCAAGAGGATTACAAAAAAGTACAATACTGTAATGTTTTTCTTATTTATTTAAACAGTTTTTACTGTGGGATAAAATTATACACTTACTATGGCTAATTAATATCGATTTATTAAAGAAACACTTACACACTATAATAATCTTAATTTATATACACACTACTTAATGTCTATTAATTTATCTACACTCCGTATTATAATTATTGTCCCAATTTATATTCAACACTATTTATATCCACTTCTGTTCACTCACTGTATACTGAAACTGTTTACCGATTCACTGTATACTGAACAACTCCTCGATTCACTCGAAAACCCGCTATATATACCTAGTCCCTCGAAACTCTAGAAATTTCGCGATAAACCATTGTATGGCCTGGTACATTTCTAGAAAAGTCTGGATATTACCTGCGAAAGAACGATCGCATTCATCGTTTGCGACAGGACCGGCTTCGGAACTAGTGAGTTCGTAACAATACATTTAAGTGAAAAGACAATTGGGTGGGAGATAATTCCAATGTAAACATACCTAATTAATGTTCGAAACTTTTTATTGGCTCGATTGTATGGAAACTAATGGAAGTCAATTTAGTCAAAATTTAGTATTGTTTTACTAATATGCTACAAATCAAAATGTTACTATTAGTAAATCTGAATTTTGTATGATTTTTGAGGAGTTTTTTCATTTTTTCAAAAAGCATTCAGCATATAATGTGGTGTGGATACTTAGTTAGTTTTCATTGAAATGCTCTGTATACATACTTAGCAAGAGCACATCCGTAAAAGTCTTTTTTTTTATTAGAATTTAAGTGCCTCGAAAACTATGGCCATTGGCACTATACAAAAGACATACCATAAAAATTATAAAATAATGTAGATAGAGTTCTGAAGACTGGAACTATTTTATTGGAAATTTCCTCATCTTGAGAATATTTTTTCCAAATTTCCCAAATTATAATTTATTTAAAAGTAACTATCTTTTATCGCCAACCGTCAGTAAAGCCGCAAATTATCAGATTGATTTCCGGAAGTAAGCAAACAGTTTACCTTCCTTCACTTTATCTGCCGCATTTGCGGCAGGTGAAGTGACATATGCGGCAGGTAATAGATATTTACGATATAAGTGTCGTAAAGATTCACATTACGAAATGTGATGGGAAATTTGTCAAACGAGGCCGCCAGGCCGAGTTTGATAACTCATTGAATATCGTAATATGAATTTACGATACGAATATAGTACAATATTTTACCTACTATCAATAATTTTAATTATTTACTCAAAATTAGCCAATATTCCTGAAATTAATGATATTATATAGAATTATGTAACAAGCAAGCGTTGCGCATTGTTGATTTATTTTGCGACCTGTCAATTGTGACGCGTTCACTTCAGTTTGCTATCACAAAACAGTCTAACCTATAGAAGTGAAAGTCCAATAGGATTACCTAGAATGAAAAAATGAGGTGTCAAACCCATCCACCTGAAGCGCTAGCTGCAATTGAGTTGTCGAAATAGGCAAGGCAGCTGAGGCCGAAAAACAGACTAAGGGAAGAAGAATTTCTGCGATCGCAGTGGATGGGTTCAGAACTATTTCATAACGCTTTTTTTTAATGGAAGTTTGTTTGTTTTCACTAACCATTTCCTGAAGTCAGGTAATACCATGGGTAATACCTAGAACGAAATTAGGAATTCCTATAAATGCAATTTACATTTTACCACGCGCTAAGTAATGCCTAAGAGTGATAATATTACGTATTTCCTATCACTTTTTGATCAATCCTGAAAGGATTCTACGGACAGCTTTGCGAGTGAGGCCCCTTTTTGTCCCAATAACAATATTGTGGTCTAAAATATCTGTTGCAAACTTTGTAGGATTTATAAATCTTTTCAGCGCTTAATTCCTTTAGTTTTGGATTGTGAATAAAGGCAACCCATTCATTCAACAACAAAGGGTCATGTTTGGGAAACCTATATGTCGTTTTGATGCAATGTCTGTACACCCAGGAACGCAACACTTCACACCAACCATTATAAATATTATGAAATGATCACACTTGATAAGACTTACAGTACCTAATTAAAACACAAATAGCAGCAGCAAATGGCAAAAGGAAACAATCTATAAAAGACAATGGTGACAACTATATGACAGCTTAGAAGAATTTTAAAATATTCTCTTCTTTTCGTGCTAAAGGCCTTAGCTGCCAGGCCTGTTTCGACAACTCAATTGCAACTAGCGGTTCAGGTGGATGGGTTTGAAACCTCATTTTTGTATTCAAAGTCATCCTATAAACTTTCACTTCTATAGGTTAGACCGTTTTGTGTTTGCTATAATTGTATCGACATGAGTTCCGAGTTCCGACTATGAAAGTGTGGATTCTGATATAGAACTTGCTGCAAATAACGCAATTCAAACCCTAGTACCCGCTAAATCCCGATACGAAAAAAAATATAAGCGATTCGAAAACTGGTGCAGTATCTCATTACGAAACTCATATCAGTATCGTAATCACAGCACACCCTCTAGCAGTTTAACTCTCATCTACAATTTGTATCCAACTTATAATATCGTGCCCGGTCGCTTGAGAGCGCATTAGTAGCGAGACGTTGCAGAATCGCCCAATCGGAGGACGGAGGGAACGTCACGTGAACTGTCAATTATTGAAAGTTACAAAATGGTTATCGATTTCAAGTTTCAAATTCTCCGTGGTGGAACCATAAAATACTTCAACCTAGAATTGTAACTGGGATTGGAGAGAATGTTTTAAGTTACGATGCGGCCAAACTGCAGAGGGCACTGATCATCATTAATCGTAATGTCAAGATGTCAAAATGGAAGGCAAAATAAACAAACCAAGTAAAAATCTTTGTTGTGTTCTGGTTTGCTGAGACAAAACGAGTGCTTAACATCGGTTTTTAAAACGTGAACCTGAAGTATTTGACTCCTGGCTGAGAAATATTAATAATGTGAAGTTACACTGCATGATGTGAAGTTACACTGCATGCCTTCAAAACAAATATACCAAAATTCCCGTGTTTGTGTTAGACACTTTAGAGATGACTGTAAAGTACCAGAAAAAAGAGGCTGAAAAGAAAAGCTGTTCTCACTTGATTCATTCTAATTACCTAAAATTATTATTAGGTGCAAGTCTATAGGTTAATTAATAATTAGGATTCTTCTTTTATGGTGTAAAAAAGTAACCTAATACTATTTCAAGAGGAGATGATATGGAATTTCCAAAAATCATGAATACTAACAAGGATTCAACATTTGTTGATCCAATAATGAAAGCAGCTATATCAAATTTTGTTCTAAAAAACCCTTTCAAAGGAGAAGACACTATAGAAATGAGTATAGGTACTTCATATGTGACCCTCCTTGTTGAATTGCTTAGAACTAGATGCCAGACCACATGGATGAGAAAATAACACAAAATACTTATATTTTAGGAATGAAAATAGCAGAACATTGGAAAATAATCTACATAGGTAGTATGTTATGTGTTATGTATAGGTATGTTTGTTGAAAATGTTGTTATTATCACTAAATAAATATTTAATTCCCCAAAGTCTTTTTCTTTAAAGTATTCGTCGTTCACCATATACTTTTTCCTAGACACACAAATTATATATTGCAAACTTTACCTTCTGCAAAAATGTTGCATTATGTTGCTTTAACTCTAACTCTGCTGCACGAGTTTTTTAGAAATAAATTGACTTTTTACCAAAAGAATACAAAGTGCAGCTTTTATGAAAACATATAAATTATAACTGATAGTATTTCACCAAATCTTGCATCAACAAAAGTTTGCCAGATATTCTCTTATCTTCAACTCTGATGCAAGATTTGGCGAAATATTATCAGTTATAATTTATATATTTTTATATATAGCTGAATTTTGTGTTCTTCAGGCAAACAGTCGATTTATTTTTTACAAATATAAAATTCTCCATCAACTTGATATTTAAAATTCCCGCTGAATTTTATATAGTTCCTGCGGCCAAACTTCAGATGGCAGTTAAAACAGTAGTCACTGCTGACAACATAGGAGTTACAATTCTAGGTTGAAGTATTTTATGGGTGGAACTGTTTTTCCGAGATTTTTATATGTATGTATTTATTTATAATATATATTTTATGTATATGGAAAAAATCTAGTTTAGTGGTACAACGCGGATTTTGATGAAATATTTTTTTTTTCATTAATTCGAGGTCGCTGAACACGAAAATGAAAAAAAAAATTGGCGCTCTCTTACCAAAAACGAGTTATGAATTTTTGAAAATGTATTCAGATGAGCACTGCACTGGTTTTACACAATATAACTTTTATAATTATTTGTTATAATTGCTACACAATGTTGGTGATACACTATATATTTGCTTTTCACGATATTAATCCCACTCACAAATTAAAAAACACTGTGATATTGATATATATCTCTTGTAAATTCTTTTTTGAATTCAACAATTATATATTTTGAAGTTTTACGTCTAATATGACTGACACAAGTTTCGTCTGTTCTCCTTTAGTAGTAAGACTTGTACCTGCTAGCATATTCAGCCAACTAAAAAGTAAAGACATTTAACATAGATAAAAAATACACGCATATTTTAGCGCGCGAGAATTACGAAACATCGACCCAGTGCGCATTCTGGTGGAATACAAATGATTAGACACTTTTTTCGAGGAAGGAAAGAGAATAAACATGTATGTATATAGAAAGAATTTAATATCAAATGATTTCAATTCAATAATATGATGTTTTCTGAAAAGGGAAAGGAAAGTCAGGATGCTAATCAATGATTTTTCTTATTTAGAGATCTACATTGATTAATTAATATCGCGAGCGAAGCGATTGCGCCGGGTCGTCGAATCGTCGACCCGGAGCGCCACCATATGAAATACAAAGGGGAAGGGAATACAGCGAGCGCGCTGAGTCAACGTTTCGCAATTCGCGCCTTCATGTGGAATACAAATTATTACACTTGTTCGAGATGGGGAAGGGAATAAACATGTATGTATATATAGAGACATTAATGTCAAATGATTTTTATTCAATAATATGATGTTTTTCAAAAAAGGGAAAGGAAAGTCAGTATTCTAATCAATGAATTTTCTTATTTAGAGATTCTTATTAATACAGCGAGCGAAGCGAGCGCGCCGGGACAGCGCGCGAATTGCGAAACGTCGACCCGGCGCGCCTTCATAATATGTAATATAAAGGGGAAGGGAATACATATGTATGACCTTTCCTTATCTCTCCACCTCAAACTGACTGACTTCATTGGATTTCTAAATTTTATTAACTAATAATGAATGAAGAAGCAGGTATAGCATATCTCTGTCTGAATGTAGAAGGGAGTGGAAGTAGTGTTTCTAACATCGCTCCCCGACCCCTGACACAGATCAAAGTATAATATCTGTTTCGATCAGCTATCACATATGTGATTGAAGAAAAATGTAAATTGAATTAAAATAATTTGATATTAAATTCTTTCTATATACATACATGTTTATTCTCTTCCCTTCCTCGAAAAAAGTGTCTAATCATTTGTATTCCACCAGAATGCGCACCGGGTCTATGTTTCGTAATTCTCGCGCGCTAAAATATGCGTGTATTTTTTATCTACGTTAAATGTTTTTAATCTTTAATTGGCTGAATATGCTAGTAGGTACAAGTCTTACTACTAAAGGAGAACAGACGAAACATGAAACATGTGTCAGTCATATTAGACAGAAACGTCAAAATATATAATTGTTGAATTCAAAAAAGAATTTACAAGAGTTATTTATCAATATCATAGTGTTTTTAGTGTGTGAGTGGGATTAATATCGTAAAAAGCAAATATATAGTGTATCACCAACATTGTGTAGCAGTTATAACACATAATTATAAAAGTTATATTGTGTCAATAAAACCAGTGCAGTGCTCATCTGAACAAATTTTCAAAAATTCATAACTCGTTATTGGTAAGAGAGCGCCAATTTTTTTTTCATTTTCGTGTTCAGCGACCTCGAATTAATAAGAAAAAAAATATTTCATCAAAATCCGCGTTGTACCACTAAACTAGACTTTTACCTCCCGCCCTTATGCCCGATTTCACCAACCGTCTCGTAAAGTTAGGTAATATCCAAGTCGAATTTAGGAATTTCTAAATGCGCGTGGTCCAACGTAAATTGCGTTTAGAAATTCCTAAATTCGACTTGGATATTACCTAACTTTACGAGACGGTTGGTGAAATCGAGCATTAGTTATTTCATATTTCCCGCTCTTTTAGTTATTCTTCTTCTTGCTCCTTTTTTGAGCTATATTCTGAGGGATAATTTACCCTTTTCTTGTATGTCACAGATTTCTTTAGTTCTGTGCTCCATGTATACTATCGCAGCGCGCGGCTGGCGCGGCGGATGGTCTCAATACTAATATATTAGATCTGAGATTTAGTAAAGGAGTTAGCCTGCTAGAGGGTGTGCTGTGATCGTAATGTTTGATATTACATATTGGTAGTAGGTAATAGTATTTTACCTACGACCCCCTCCTGTAATCAGTCAATAACACACAGTCGGTATCAATGTTAACGCACTGTAAAAACAACGCACAGCTGTAAAGTAAGGCGGGCACACTGAACGAGTTGTGTCGATCAATTTGAATCAAGTAAAAATCAAACCGACGTTACCTTATGAGAATAGGCATGATGACTGATTTTGAAAAACTGCTCCATGATATTCTCACGTATATACTTTAACTACAATAAATGTTATTTTTGTAAGAGAAAAAGTTTTTAAAGAGCAAATTCAACTTTAAAAAACACATTTCAAATTATACGCCAAAACGCTAGAATAGTAATGGCGTCTGTCTATGACATCATCAATTCGTAAATACCATTTATAGGCGATCTGTGTCGATGAGTTATCTATGATCTGTATCTTGTGGTAAAGTCGTCAAAGTCAAACCATAGACATATTATATTTCTCTATGAGTCAAACTTCAAACGCTTGACACATGAACCAAGCAAAACCATCAAACAACAAAGTAAATTCAAAACAGATGTTCGGATCATAGATATTTGCGAAAGTACGACGTCACTCTCTTCTGATTGGTGTTTGAGATAAGAAGGCGGATGGTTAAATTTTGTGCTTATATTTTCACTAAAATAAATGTAATCATACATGTAAAATAAAAATAAGTGATTTCTTTAGAATCTCTGTATCTTATATAATTGTATCAAATCAATATTTCAGTGATTATTAGTGACTGTCATCATGCCTTTGACTCGACACTACACGACTCGATACCAATTGATCAGTGTGCCCGCCGCCCTTAGAACATAACGCCGCCTAAATCGCACGGCTTCCCTAGCAACATCTTAGCAACTGTCAATAGACGTCTCCATTTTATTCAAAATTTACTATTTGAAAACATTAGATATGGCCACGTTTAACCATGAAAAGCCCAAAGGGCTATGTATATGTATTGATATTATAATTGAAAAATGGACTTTCGATTATCAACAATATTGGGCGGAGTAGAATTCGATGAGACCTCTGGCGGAAAAAATTGTAACTAACGCAACGAGTAAAATAATTCGTTTTGCATTGCTTTTGTATTACATTCAAGTCAACGTAATTACCCTAAATTCGTACTTTATTTGTTTAATTTTGTTCCAGTGACAAGTTTAAAACTGTGTTTTTCTATTTAACTCAACTGTCATCATTTCTGAGGTAATATTCTTATATAATCAGAGATATTATGGAAGAGGTTATGTTATTCTATTTTTTGTTTTCATTGCAGATTAAAGAGAAAATATAATCCCTGCAACTTTTGTAGATATAATTATATCAAAAATCAAATAAAAACACGAAATCAGACTTAAAACTTAACAGTTAATTGAACGCTTGTTGTACTTTTCACAAATATCAACCACACCTATTACTCCAAAAATAAAAATATTAGGAGTCAAAATTTAGTTTAGCAACACAAAATACTAATTCATTTTTTAATTTTTTGGGAAATTAAACCACAATATTTTTAAATTCTTTACTTCAACGTTTCGGTAGCGTTCCAGCTACCGTTGTCAAGAAAAAATAAGTAGAAATTAAGTAATTTTTTATCCCTAACTGACACAACAGAAAAAATTTGACAACTAGACAATCTAAAATTATTTTGAAGTTTAAGACTGCAAAATTTTGTTATCAAATTTTTATTAAGGTCCATTCATAGTAGATCATATCTGTGGCAAAATGTGAAATGAAATATTTCATTTTTTGACATTCCAACGATATGATAGTCTACTAGAAATGGAATCCAGTGAAGTGCACGTTCCAGGAACGGTTTTTATTGGGATAGCGCGTTTTTTCGCTTATATTGGAAATGTTGTTAATAAAACGCGTTTCTTGATAGTTTTTTTGTGTATGAATATTTAAGTTTTTGAAATATGTATACTCAGTTTTGTGATTTTGTGTATTGAAATGTGTATCGATTAACAACTATTCAAATTATAAATCATAAGAAAACCTGGATAAAAACTTATGATGCTATCCTGATAACGCAGGTAATTGATTATTGGAAATTTCTCTTTCTAACATTGGTAACCAAATTTGACTACATTCGGCTGAAATACTAGCTACACATTTATCTGCATTTAGTTGTATTAAAGCACTTTCTTTGATTTTCCGTCTTTTATTATTGGGTTCTTTTAATATTATTTTCGATGAATCCCATTGAATTTGATGACCCTCTTCCCAAGCATGTTTGCAAATAGCTGACTTAAAGAATTCCCTATCTTTGATATATTTTT
>CAJUYH010009799.1:0-13193 GCA_910591685.1 Galerucella tenella
CATTGCATTCTTTTGTGTCGTCTTTGTCCACCAGACCAAAGACGCATCGAGCTCTTAATAGAAGAAGTAAGAAAATATGAAGATCTATATAACATGGCTTCAAAAAATTATTGCAATAACATCTATAAGGAAAAAATATGGAGGAAGATAGGAGAAAAATTAAACGAAACAGGTAAGTTTGATTTTTATTTATAATAATATAGCTTAACTTAACATACAAAAATATGAAAACTTATTCCATAAGAATTGGTTTTGTTGCCACGGAACTTCTCCAAGAGCAGAATTGAAAAAATCTTTGTAAATTTCACGAACAGTAAATGCGTCTTGTTGGGCATTACCACCTTGTCGAGGAAGATTTCTAAATATTGGTTCATTTCTAGGCTCTGCGGAATTGGTATCCGTGTTAATATTTGCAACATTAACATTTATGTCTTTTATATAATATATAGATCAATATTTTCCGGTAGTGCATTCATAGATCGAAAAAATAGCCGCCATTTGTGAGCTAGGTGACCAAACGCATTTTCAGAGACTCGCCTAGCACGGGAGAGCGGATAATTAAATATTTGTTTCTCAATATCTCCAGAGATGGCACTGCCAGGGTACGGTCGTAATAAATAGGTTTTTAAAGGAAATGCCTCATCTCCCACCAGTACATATGGTGCCAGGGTATTAGTATTTGGCAAAACTGTATCGGGCGGTATGTTTATATCATTTTTTTCTAAAGCTTTTACAAAATTTGAGTTTGCCAATATTCCACCATCACTATTTTTTCCATATGACCCTACATCTATTGCTATAAATTCATAGTTGGCATCAACGACAGCTAACAAAACAATTGAAAAAGTCTGTTTATAACTACGAAATTGCGAGCCACTATTTGGTGGAGCAAAAATTGTAAAATGTTTCCCGTCTATAGCACCTGAGCAGTTTGGGAAGTTCCAGGAAGTCCAAAATTCTTTAGCTATTCTCTGCCAATCTTGGGTTCTTGGTTTTGGCATTACCTCAGACATCAACTTTTCAACTATAGCAGTGCACATTTCCTCAACTATTTTATGTATTGTAGAATGTCCTATCCGAAAACTAAATGATAATGTAAGAAATGAGTCTCCCGTTGCCAGAAATCTGGAACAAATAATTACATTTTAGTTCTTGATGACACTACTAAAATTTTATTTGAATTAGTTGAAACAAAATAAAAAAGCAGCCTATCAAAATTTTACCCGGTATATCGGTGATTTATATTATTGTTCGGTTTTTAGGGTCGGAATGCAAGTCGAAATGAGTATCACTAAGAGATCAGTGGAGAAGAGCACTCAATAAAAAGAAAACCAAAAGCGGTCAAGCTCGAAATCCAGTTACATTATGGAAATATGAAGGAATTATGTCATTTCTATTGCCCTTTGTGAAAAAACGAGAAACACAAAGTAATATACCGCTTAGCGAATCTCAGATAGATTGTTAGTTTTTATATTTTATTATATAGATTTTTAAACTGTAATTAAATAGACAGTGAAGTTTTTATTTTCTTTATTCGAATTGTTTAAACTTATATTTTTATATAAACCATGACTACATATACTTCATTTTTTTTCTTCTTTTTCCTTTTTTATAAACTATCTAAGCACAAAGACACTAATTCATCTCAACACCTTGTCCTAATAATTGCAAAAAAAAAATAATAGCTAATTTTTTTTTCAAATTATTACAAGAACGTAAAAAAATAAACTCAACTTATTTCACTAATTTTACTTTATGTTTCTGAAATTTCACATTATTTAGTGCCTTCGTGAAAATATCTGCTGTATTATTTTCTGAGCATATATATTCCACTTTTATCAGACCTTCTTTAACTTTTTCGTTTATAAAATGATATCTCACGTCTATATTATGTTTACTTCTCTTATTAAATTGTCCATTCTTGATTATGCTCATAGCACTCTGATTATCTATCTTCAATGTAACATGTATAGTCTTCATCAACAAATTTTCCAGCAATGTTTTTATATATAGAACTTCCTTCACTGATTCGGCAGCGGCTATAAATTCTGCTTCTGTAGTGCTTAGTGCTACCACTGGTTGTTTTCTCGAACACCAACTCACCGGGCCTTCACCATAAAATATAACATAGCCGGTTGTGCTTTTTCTTGTGTTCTTATCTCCTGCAAAATCACTATCACTGTAAACTTGTATCATCGAATCTCCTTCGCTTTTTCTATAAACCACCCCTCTTGATTTTGTGTCTATTAGATATCTCATAATTCTCTTCACATTTTTAACATCTTTGTTCGTTGGATTTTCCATATTTCTGCTACAGTAGCTCACAGCATATGATATGTCTGGCCTTGTTCTATTGGACAAGTAAACAAGACTTCCTACGGCTTCACGGTATGGAAAATTTGTCTCTTGTACTGATGATATCTCCTCATAATCACTTATTGGTGTTGTACTAGACTTTGCATTTTTCATGTTAAATCTTTCCAATACATCCTCAATATAGCTCTCTTGATCTAGCTTTATTGAACTTCCATCTTTGGTTAATCTGATACCCAGAAAACAATCCACTTTGTCAAATATCTTAACCTCAAATTTTTGCTTCAATTTTTCCAGTAAATCATTTATTTCTTCTAATTTTTCTCCAACTATGAGACCATCATCTACATAAATAGCTAAAAATAAACTCCCATTTTTGTTTTTGAATGTACATTGATCCACGCTCAATGCCTCCATGTCATTTTCTTTCAAGAAATTTGTAAAATGTTCATTCCATTTCATTGGAGCCTGTTTAAGACCATATAAGGATTTTTTCAGTTTGCAAATTTTTTCTGGTTGTTCTTGGTATCCTTCTGGAATTTGCATATATATTTCTTCCGATATAGTTCCATAAAGAAATGCAGTTTTAATGTCAAATTTCTTCATTTGATATTCTTGTTGTACTGATATAGCTAATAGTGTTCTTAAAGAATTGATATTGACTACTGGACTGTATACTTCATCATAGTCGAGACCTTTTGTTTGTTGACAACCCTTAACTACTAATCTTGCTTTATAGCTGCAATTATCTTTAATTTTAAAAACCCATTTGTTTGTCAAAACTTTCTTGTTGTTAGCTTCATCTCGATTTACGTATTCCCATGTCTGGTTTCTTTTCAATGAGTCTTTTTCATCTTCTATTGCTTGCTTTCAGTATTGCTTTTCTTCACAATGTATTGCTTCATTATATGTCAATAGAACATAATCATCGTAACGACTTGGTTTCATTATTTTTCTTCCTCTTCTGCTTCTGTTGCCTTGTCCTAAGCTTGATTCTTCATCATTTCCTTCATAAATATATTCTATCTCATTCTCTGTCACTTTTTCTTTTACATCTTCGTGTTGTAAAGTTTCTCTTACTGTATTTTCTATGTTTTCTAGTAATCTTTCACTTCTTTCTGACACTTCTTTTGAGTTTTCATATATATCTTCTTGTCTTTCTTGTAATTCTTCTGTATCTATTCTAATAATTTCTGTTTTTATTTCATTTTTAGGTTTCTTGAATATCACATCTCTTCTTATAATTATTTTTCTCCTTTTCTCATCAAACAGTCGGTATCCATTTGTTGCAAAACCTACGAATGTATATTTTTCACACCTTTCTTGTAGCTTTGTTAAGTATCCTAAATTCTTTGCATATGCTTCTGATCCGTATATTTGCATTCTTCTCAAATCTGGTATTTTATCTGTCCACATCTGGAATGGTGTCACATTGATTGGTACTGACTCTGTAGGGCTTCGGTTTAATATGTATGCGGCAACTCTAGCTGCCTCACCCCAAAATTTCTTGCCAATTCGACTATCAAATAACAACGATCTTATTTTTTCAATTAGGGTTCTATTAAGGCGCTCAGCTTTTCCATTTAATTGTGGTGTGTAAGGTATAGTTGTGTCTAATTTGATTCCTTTTTCTTTGCAGTAAATCATCAATTCATTATTTTTATATTCGCTTCCATTATCGCATCTTATCTTTGATACTTTTGTGTTCTTATATCTTTCATTTTCTTCTATATATTCTTTTATAAAACTTGTTGTTTCATTCTTATATTCCAATAAATAAATCACTGTCCAATTTGTGTAGTCATCTATAATGGTAAGTATATACTTCTTGTTGTCCCAAGTGTATGGATCTATTGGACCACATAAATCTGTATGGATAATTTCCAATGGTCTCGTTGCTCTTGTTCTTTCTGAACTGAATGGAAATCTTGTCTGCTTAGCTCTTAAGCAAATGTCACAAGGTATCTCAAAACGATCACAATCACTCTTCTTTAAATCCATACCTGTTACCATTTGTGCATCTATTAATTTTTTCATGCTTCTAATATTAATATGCCCCAATTTTCTATGCCAAGTTAAAACCTTATCTTCTTTTGTTTCTGTGAAATAATTCTCTTCTTTGATTTCGTCTACTCCGTTCAAGTCTATTGTATACAAGTCTGTTTCATTCTTTCTTCCTTCCAATATCTTCTCGTTATTTTTCATGACAAAAACTTTATCCTCTTCAAAAATAACTTGTCCATTGTTTTTTGTAATGGCGGATACTGACAAAAGATTTTTTGTTAGGTCTGGTACATATAAAACTTCATTTAGTATACATTTTTCTGTTTCAATACTGCCAATGCCTTCTGCAGTTATTTGTGCATCCTTTTTTGCCACACTTATCTCTATATTTTTATCTGTTAGTTTTTTGAATAGTTCTATGTTATTCGCCATATGTGATGTACAGCCTGAATCGATAACAAATACATTTTTCTCCAAATATGCTTTCTTATTTTCATCTTCTGTTAAAAAGGCAACTTTATTTATTTCATGTTTTTTATTCCCTTCTTGTTTGTTTTTGAAGAAACAGTTAAATTCTCTATGGTTTGTCTTTTTACAGATATTGCAATACAATCTGTTACCTTTTAGGTTTGTTTCTTTATTTTTGTTTCTGTCTTCATTATTTCTTTCAAATTTACTTCCAGTTGCACCAACATCCCTATATCTACAATAATTTGCGAGATGTCCTGGTTTTTTACAGATGTAACACAGTTTTTCATTACTTTGAAATGCCACATTTCTTTCTTTATTGTTATTTGTTTTATTATTATGTTCTTCTAACAAAAGTCTTGCTGTAAGATTATTTAAAAATTTTTCATTTTGTGGAGACGACTCCCAAGCAGTTTTGAAATATCTGTATGTGTCAGGTAGAGTACTCAAAATTTTTGACATGAGCATGTCATCACTTATATCTTGTTTCAAAGTTTTTAGTCTGAAAGCCATGTTCTGGAGCTTGCTTAAATGGGTAGATAAATCCGTACCTCTATCATACTGACAACCAAAAAACTCTTGAAGTAGATTGTATTTTTGATCCGTAGTATATTGTTTAAAAATACTTTTAAGTTTTGTATACATTTCATTTGATGTTTTACAATTCATAATATGAATCAGGATTTTTTTATCAACAGTCGATACCATGATTTTTTGTGCTTTAGCATCTCTTTGAATCCATGATCTTTTTTCTTTCTCTTGGTTTAAATCTTCTATTTTCTCTTCACCTGCTACAATGCTAAATAATCCACTGGCTTTGAAGAATATTGTCGTTTGGAAATCCCACAAATTGAAAGATTCGGCATCTATAAGCTTGTCAATGTTGTTAATGTCTTCATTGTCACCCATTTTCTTATAGCTTCTTATTTTCTATGTCACAATTTTTTTTCTTACTTTTATTTCTCCTTGTTTTTATGGCACTTTTAGGGCATTTCTGGGCCCATAACCTGTTAGTTTTTATATTTTATTATATAGATTTTTAAACTGTAATTAAATAGACAGTGAAGTTTTTATTTTCTTTATTCGAATTGTTTAAACTTATATTTTTATATAAACCATGACTACATATACTTCATTTTTTTTCTTCTTTTTCCTTTTTTATAAACTATCTAAGCACAAAGACACTAATTCATCTCAACATAGATGAAACGCCAGAAAATACCGATAACTCACAAATGAATGAAATTTTGGAGGACGACGTTTCTATTAATTCTATTCCCAATGAATCTGCAAAGCCTCTAAAAATACTCAAACTTTAAAACACAGGAGAAACCCAAGCTAGCAAGCCAACTTCGCGTAAATATCGCAGAGAGACGGCGCGCACTGAACCAGAAACAGCATCAGCAGTCCTAATGCAATACTTATTATCAAAAAAAGAAAAACCACAGCCTCAGTGCGATTCCATTGATGCTTTTTTTAATAGCCTTGCTGGAACTGTGAAAACTTTTTCTCCGTACTATCAGGACATTGCTAAAACAAGATTACTCAATGTTGTATCAGTGCTGGAACTAACTCAAATGCAGCATTTACCAAACTTTTTTGGATCGAGGCCGTTTTCAGATGAATCTGTCCAACAGCCGACGCCACCCCCTTCAGAAGTTATTTATGAAATGTTGTCGCCACCTTCAATGTCCCAATCACTCCAATCAGGAACCGCATCCCTTCAGAATTATGTCCGAATTTATTCACCAGATGACCAACAATAATTTGTCTAAATTTATATATCTAATCTATATTTGTACTATTTGATATAATTAGATTACATTGTTAGGTATAATGAAAATAATGAAATTAATTATATATATTTTTTCTTACCGTATGCACACCATCAACTTTTCAATAGCGCTAATTGCTTCACGGAACTTACTGCTGTTTAGACATTCTAAAATATTTTTTTTTATTGGTGAACCAGCGTGTTTAAATCGAACTTTTTAGCACGCGCGTGTTTTAAAGTTACCGTGGCAACATCAACAACTCCCCAGACAGCACAAGTACGTACATTATACATATTCAATACGTACTCATGAGATGTAAGGTACGTATTATGTACGTACTTTCCTGTACAAAGTACGTACATGGTACGTATTAAATACGTACATTTTCCAATAAAATGTTCGTACTTGGTACGTACCAGTAGTACGTACTTGGTACGTACCAGTAGTATGTACTTGGTACGTACCAGTAGTATGTACTTGGTACGTGCCAGTAGTACGTACTTGGTACGTACCGGAAGTACGTACTTGGCATGTATCATCCAGACACGTACAGAGCTGACAGCTCACAATTGAGTTTCAAGGAGTTTTTCTTGAGTTCCTTTTAAGCAACGCCGATATTGTTGTAATTTGAGTTTATCCGTCACAATGTTAATAACGTTGCTGTCGTAGCAGGAATTCGAAAAAATTTCCTTGACACTTAATTGTGGGTTTAACTGTATTGTCTTATAAATTAGAGTACACATTAGAATGTGCCCAAACTAGATTAGATTAAAATATAAAACTTCAAAAACAGCTTGAAAATTAATTTATTTTGAAATAATATACAAATTTTTACCATTTTCTATTTACTATTTGGTACATTGAACCTTTTTGCCCTGACCGGTGCCCTTCTTAACCACCTTTAATTTCTCCGTCTCCTTATTTTCTCTGCATTTTCCAGATTTCACAGCAGCACCTTAAAAAGATAATGAAAAATAGCTAAAATAAATACGTTTAAGTGAATAAGTCTCTGTGACATTATTAAAATTATTGGACAATACAGAAAAATTACGACAAAAAGGCAGATTTAAATCTTCAACAAACTGTTTTCGATTATTACTAACAAATCTCTGACGTTCTTTAGTTGCTTTTTTATAATGTTTACTAACTTTATAAGACATCTCACTAGTGGATTAATGTACTAATAAATAATAGGTGGGTAGGTATACTATCTTTATAAACAGCAAATAAACAGGTTGTAAAAAAATACTGCTTACAAGATCCCAAAACTACAAACTATAATGAAACTAGTATTAAAATAAGTACCTAATATTACTTCAAACTAGTTTAACTGTTACTTTAATAAATATAAATTGAATAAAGTAATAGAAAATAGTCAATAACTTACCAACTATAAATATTTATCCTGGTCTTTGTGTATAAACAACAAAAGTGGCTGGCACAAGTGGTCTGTGTGATCGTGGGTGAAATGGGTGGAATATTGAGATAAAAACCAACAAATATTTCTTTTTATTGCACTCCAAACTAAAAAAAGCGCGAACGCGACAGATACCCTCTACATCTGGTTACCATATTGGACGAATTATTGTTCGTTCAAGGTCCTAGCGCTCTACCCTATAGATAATATACCTACTTCTACCCATCAAAGGGCTGCATGGATGCGCAGTAACTACATGTTGTTTTGCCCGCTGAGCATGCGTCCATGCAACCTTTAACCTTATATTCGATATGTATTAGATACATACATACTACGTATCAGAAAATATGTACTGCCGATACATATTGAGTACGTACATGGTACGTGCCCAAAAGTACGTACCGTTTATGAATCACAATGTACGTACTAAATACGTACATTTCAGGTAATGTACGTACAGGACGTATATAAGACCTAATATGTACGTATTCAATACATACAGTGCTGTTTGGGTCGAGAAACGAAGTCTAAATCTATGGTCTAAATCATGTCTAAATGTCAATTTTTTTAATATTGATCTGACAGGAGTAGTTTGTAACGTCAAAACTTTTATTCGAACGATATTTAACAATGTCAAATTTATAAATTAAAATGGAAAGTGCCGTTGGTATTGTTTGAAATATTAATATTTCCATTTTTCAAATCTTAGGAAATGGTATTTAAATTAATACTATTGACATTCACAGAACTCAATAAGGTTGAACTTCCATCAAAATACAAATTAGTTTATGTTTTTCTCATTTCCATGACAACGCAAGGTGTACATCATATACGTCACGAATTCAACCATTTGACATTCAGTTGACGTTTCCATCTATGATTTCCATTTATTGTTGTTGTAGTAGTTATATCGTAAAGTATTCGTGGATAACTGGTCTTTAAAACACTTGCCCTATTTCGAGCACTCCGGCTTCGCCGTCGTGCTCCAAAAATCGCGCGTGTTTTAAAGACCTTTATATCCACTTATACTTGAATATACTAATAAAATTTTAATTCATCATCTTCTAATGCCGAAAACAATGACGTGTGATATTCGCCCTCTTCCTTCCTTTTAAGAAATATATCATGGACCCATATTTGCCTTTTCTTCTTCACTTTAAACTCTTCTTTTTCCATGTCCAGAATAAGCGCAATTAGTCCAAGCTCTTCATTTGTAAATTCACTCATGTTTAATTTTTCACTACTAAATACTCTACGGACAGATAAAAAACTGCTGCTGTTGGTGCTGCTTGCCGGTTTCCGGCTCGGCTAGTGTGAATTTCGGTCATATTTTCGGTTCGGTGACGATGCGGAGACGTGACGGTGACGTTACGTATAGTGGGAATCGCGCCTAATTCGGGAGCTGTTCTCGAACAGCTCGCGAATTCTTTATTTCGGTCTGTACCCAGCTAAAATTTTGTATCACGCGTTGACTTACTACAACTAAAATGTTCTCATAGTTTCCTGCCAACCAAAGTATTGTTAGTTAGTCACAATATTTCCAATTTTTAATGTTTTCCACAAAAATTATTGTGAATAGAATAGTCATTTATGTATTAAGAGCGAAAAGTGATACATTATTGCTTGAGAGTAATGGTTACCGCGCGACGCGAAGCTGAGCACGGTAATTACTCGAAAGCAATAATGTCACGTTTTTGCTTGTAATACATACAACATTTTTTCTGCAATCACTTAATTGTAACTAATGAAAACAAATATAAAGTAGAATTCATAAAAACTTTTAACATACTTTTTTTTTCCTTCTACAGTTCCATTATAATTATATCTCTGATAATTTTATATTTCTCAAGTACTCGTAAATAGTGTCGCGTACCGTATTTTGTTGTAACTTAAATATATCATTCGTTGTAAATAGTGTTGCATACCTTATTGTGATAAGATTCAATTGTTAATGGCTATGGCATTTTTGTTGATCACTGGAGATTGAGTAAGGTATTTTCATTATTAGATTTTGCTTTAGTTTTTAGCCTCGATTATTGTGTATTATCGATTATAGGTCTGTTCCAACCGCAGTCAGAAACTGTAAGAAACGATCAGAGAATAACTGGTCACGGCAAACAACGAGTTTACGTTCGCGTAATTCCTATCACTGATTGCGATGGTCGACTATTCTCTGATCGTTTCTTACAGTTTCTGACTGCGGTTGGAACAGACCTTATATTATTGTTTGGTTTAGGTTTCTGCATATATGAGGCTAGCTATCGACACGGACGAACGCGATTCTTAGTGTGGAACATGAAGCGTTTTCGATTATTTACTTTTGGCTGCTAGTAGCAGCTCGTAGTGACTGAATTCCGTTCGTTTATTACCGGGCGTGACGCCTAGTCTTACCTTCCCCTTGCCCCTCAAGCACATACCGGAAACTATGAGCTTCAAGTCACGGACATTAAATATTTGACGTTTGTCCGGTTTGACGTTTATTTAAAGGTTAAGATTGTGCCGATTACGATTTAATACGATTTAAACCTCACTAAAAATATCTAAATATGCAAAATTTTATCATCAAAAACATTATAATTGAAAACTGTTCTCCTAACAACACAGAAAATTCATTGGCATTGGCACATGTCAGGTGGTTTTGAGGATCCAAAAAAATCGTGTTTGATTTGCCCAAAAGTCGTGACGACTGAGGTGTCACGCACAAGTGCTTGAAGCCCAAATAAACGAAAGCAACAATAGACTTGCGAATATTCTTGGTTGATGTCAATTCTCTGTCATTCTTGATATCCGGCTTGGGAAGTAGTCTTGTTCTGGTTGTGAGAATTTTGGGGTCTGGGTGATATTAACAAGTGTGCAAAACCTCTACGGTTTTCCTTTCATATCTGGCTGTATTAGGGCCATCTTAATTGGATTTAGAAGAAAAACCATTTGATTTTCAACTTGACCATTCTATATCACCTCAGTTGTTGATATTTTTGGATTTTGGTGTCGAGTTAAAATGACCGCATGCGGGATTTATTTGAGGGAATCCATTGTTGATTAGCAGGTGCCGTTCCATAACCAAACCGGCTACATAGTTATTCTAGGTGAGTCGATTATTTTGTCTATATCTTATTTGTATTATCAGTAGTAATACCCCTAGAGTCTTGATAATACCGAGATAATTTTGTCATAGAGAATGCTGAAAGCGTGTTGCTATTATCTCTACGACAAAATTTTGAGTATTTATCAGGACCCGAGGAGTATTCGATAAGATAATTTTTTACTTTGTAGATATCAAAAAATTGATAGTCAATCTGACGTTCAATAATTTTCAATACAAACTTTATTAGTTTCAATCAAATATTATTCATTTTTATTTAAGACTACAGTTGTGAAAAGTACAATTTTAATTGAATCGTTAGATGCAATACCAAATCTTTGCGACATTTTTAATCCAGTTGTCAGTTTGACGTTTAATTAATTTTCAATAAAAAATAAACACCAAACTGAAAACACCACAGGTAGGGTATTTTCGCTGTAATACAGCGGTGATTGAATGAAATTTGACACATGACTTGAAATTAAGTAATATGATTGGTTACTATATTCAGTAAAAAATTATCACCGCAATTGCTATTAAATCAATTAATTCCGTTCATTTTAAACTATTCGTGTCTACTATGATGCTCTTAAAATTTTTATTTCATAAGTAAAACATCAGGTATTCTATCCTATCAATGTTCAATGTAATTTGTTCCAACTCACTGTTATATTACTATACGGTGATCGGAAGATGTAAGTATTTACTATAGTAGCTTCCGTAAGTTCTTCAGTTTATAAGTAAAACTTGAGGCCTTGTATTTTATTGGAAATTTGCAATGTTATTTGCCTTGATCATTATTATATCACTACGGCACACACGAACCGGAACTGTCCAAATCCCCGGAAAATAGATTGTTTTCGTTGTGGAACGCCTAATGTTACAGTTAGGGCTACTACTACTACTACTACTAAATGTGCAGGTGAGCCTTGTCCTGGACAACTCAAGCCAAGGTTCCGACACTGAGGCCACTGGCGGGCCCATTGTGCCAATCCTGCTACCTAGTCATCCATGAAACCGAGCCCTTCAATAAAGGCCACAACCTTTTTCAGTGGATGCCTGCTTGTGTCTCCAGGAGCCATGACAGTGACTCCGAAGATTCGCCTGCGTAATACAGCCCAGTGTGGACACTCTAAGAGAACATGAACTGACGTTTCATCAGTCATGCCGCAACCCCTACATAGGGAACTTTCCTCTACTCCTAGATTGTAGAGGTGCTTCCTCATACAGCAGTGCCCTGTTAGGAGTCCTGCTATATTCCTTAGTCTACTCCTTGGTAGTTCAGTGGCTGCCCTGGCGTGTCCATCAGTCCATCCCTTCAGTAGAAGTTTGGATTGTCTAGGACCCTGCAGAGCATTCCAATGAGCGAGGTGCTGATTCCTCAGCCACTTCTTCGTCTCCTTGCGTATTCTTTGTTTTGTTAGGCCCAGGACTCTCTATCCCGTATCATGGCTCTGTATGGGGTAGCGAAGTAGTACTAACGCAGGCATTCATCAGCCGCTCGAGCCAGAACTGGAATATCTTCCAGGAGCCGGAGCTTCTTGACGTGCCTGCACTCTTCCCCTCTTCGCACGTATCCCAGCCGTTTCAAGCGCAGGAAAGCCCTCCCCGCCTCAGCCTCGATCACATGGTGAAGAGCATAGCATCAGTTGGTGTAGTTCTCATGCAGCCAGTTGCCCCCAAACTGACCACCCTTTGAAGGCGTGCCAGTTGCGATCTAGCCGTGACCAAGATTTCCCTCGGCCACCAGACCAGAGCCGCATATATGAGCATAGGCAGCATAATCACTCTATAGAACCATATACAGTTAGGGCTTGTCCGAAATGCAGTAGTTCGGGAAACGGAACAAGGGAGAACCGTAAGGTCGTGACTTTCTCTCCCCAACATTAACGACCGATTATGCTTTTCCTAATAAATAACTTTTAGATTTCGTCATCTCACATGCTCAAGGTGATCAGCGTCCCTATCTTCAAGTTGAGGTATTGGGCTATTCTATGCTAGGTCTTCTTGATTCTGGTGCTAGTCGAACTATAGTAGGATTGCCAGGATTTGAAATACTTCCAAGTTTAGGTCTTAAACTCATTAAGCACTCTTCTACCTGTACAGTTGCGAATGGTGAGACTTGTCACAGTAT
>CAJUYH010009800.1:0-13193 GCA_910591685.1 Galerucella tenella
ATATTTTTTATATAATTGTCATTCTCATTATCAGAATTTAGTGTCACATATGTCACATATCAATTTTTACCAAAATCAAAATCCCTGTCCGCCTGACCACGTAAAGACATATATATTTTTTAAAGAAGCCGTCCCTTCGCCGGCACCACCTCAGCCTCTTGGGCTTATTGTGGATTCTTCTAACATTCTGACTACAGCCTATTCAGCCAATCCTTTCCCTGTATTAGCTTATACAGGCTCTTTGCTGGTTTGTTGTAGAAGTCTTCTGGAGTCATTTGGGTTCTGCCATACAGTTTCTGCCTTCTGTGGTCAAGCGTCTCACAGTTGCATAATATGTGCAGAGCTATTTCAGTTTCCTTTTTGCATCTCCTGCATGTGAGGTCTCCGTTATACAGCCCTATTTTGTTCAGGTGCTCCTTTGTGGGAAAGTCTCCCGTGAAAAGCCTCGTTATGGTGCGTAGTTTGTTCCTGCTCATTGATAGCAGTTCTTTTGCTACTTTTTTTGATAGTTCTTTTATAAATTACTTCCCATGTGTTTGCCTGGGCGTATTCTTCCAGAGTTTTATGGATTATTCTTTTACCCACCCTTTTAACCATGACCTAGTGGAGCATCTGGGGATGCCCACAGATGGTTCGGATCCGTTCATCAGTGTTGACGATCCTGCTCTTGCAAGTTCGTCAGCCTATTCATTGCCAGCGATTCCTTTGTGACCTAGGACCCACTCCAGTGTTACACTGTTCCGAGTCGCCAGTCTTCTAAGTTCTTCGCCGCATTCCCATACCAGCCGAGATGTTACCTGTATATTAATTTGGGAGCACCTATTTTAAAAAGTGATAGATGATTGAGAATTGGAGCTTTTATTAAAATAGAAAATCAATCTCACAAAAGTGAATTTAACCTCTTCAGCTAAATTATTCACAATTGTTGAGGAATCTATTTCTATTGCCACATCCCGATGAATACTTATATTGCGGCAGTATGCTAATAAAAAATTATTGTACCTTTATTGCATTTTCTATAGGAAGGGTTTGAACCCCCAAACCCCCCCCCCTTATATACGTCCCTGCAGTTGGCCCTCAAGGTAATATCGCAGGTGAAAATAAAAAGTTGGTAAATCTCTTAATTATTTCCCAAAATTTGAAAAGAACCCTCACACCATTGGTTCACTAGACACTTCAACTTATCTTAAAATTCAAAATTTTCACTTCAATTTTCTTATTTGACTGTACAACACGAATCAAGTTATAATAAAAAATACTATGAAATGCCCCTGGTATGCTCCTGTTCGATTAAATTGGCAAAAAAAAAACAATCCATTAAAGTTGTGCAACCACTATCTGATCGTTGGCGGTTTTTATATTGATGATAATATTGTGATGAAAAAGCTAGCAATGCAGCACTCACTCGCGAACTTTACGATTAATTGATCTTATTCTTGATCAATTAAGTGACCGACTTCTTCTTGCACAATAAATCCAATCCTATCATGTCTTGAGTGCTTAAAAAAAAAACTAAATAAGACAGTGGCGTATGGTAATTCTTTTTAGTCATCAAGAGAGCTCAAGACCAGTTTTCAGTGTGCTGCATTATTGTTAGTGAAAATGTGATGTGAACGGTATTTTCTGAGGGGTAAACCACGAGACCAGTGTGGTGTACCGACCTGGACCAATGCGGACCAATTAAGACCAATGAAGGACCAATTGAAACCAATGAAGAACCAGTTGAGACCAATGAGGAACCAATTAAGACCAATGGAGGGCCAATGCAGAACCAATTAAGACCAATTAAGGACCCATGGAATATAAGACTGGCGCACACTCGACTGCTCGACTAGTCGATGCGGTGTCAGAGTTGCCAGACTGAACGCTTTAGCACCATTTGGACTCTTGTTAATTCTTAGTTGACGATGGTACAACATATGAAGTTATTTATTAAAGGTAGATATACAGGCAAACAAAAAAAGACCCAGAAGATATGACAGCCACAAACGACGAAATATCCGATGAAGTACTGGATGTGAAAATCTCGGAAGAAACAGATGATGAAAAAGAAATGGATGGAAGCCAACCTTTAGATCAGATATATACGAGTACGATCAGCTTTAATGATGTCAACAATGTTTCCGCTTTGGTTTTTGATTCGGTTGTTGATGAAGTTCCGAGTGAAGCTCCGACCGAAGGTCTTAATAATGGCAATGAAAGTTCTCTTAGCATTTCTCAACCTAAGTATCCTAAAAAACTTAATATGAGAGATTATTCTAACCGAATTGAAAAATACCCGTTTATTAAAACGGATCTCACAGGTAAAACAGTAATAATAAGAAAGTCATCATTTTGTTGGCTTCTTGACGAATCAAATGGCAAAGCAAAGATAAGCTTGGCACATCTATCAATTTCTCGATTGCTTACAACAAGAGTGTGAAAACTGGAACACGAAGTGGTGTACAAAGTAAAACAAAGAAAAATCTGAATGTTCCGGGAAAAACTTTGTAGACGAATGTAGATGAATAAGAGGTGAACGGGGATTCTTCAGACGATGTCCTCGATGATAATCTGAGTAATGCAATTATGGCCAATGAAGAACCAATTATGACCAATGGAGGACCAATTATTGTGACCTATGGAGGACCAATTATGACCAATGGAGGACCAATTATGGCAAATGGAGGACAATAGAGACAAATTAGTGGACCAATGGGACAATTACTATCACTAGTGATAGTAACGAAAAGAAGGAAACAAATGCTACTAGAATTAACAAAAGAAGGGGAAAAAATGGGATTAAAAATAAATAGAAACAGAACAAAAATAATGAGAGTTGGTGAGCAGTGTGAAAACAAAATGATAAAAATAGGGGAATATGAATTTGAGGAAGTGGAAAAATTCAAATATCTAGGAGTCACGATCAGCAGTAAGGGGGAGCGAAGATCAGAGATAGACGAAAAAATAATGGCTGCTAATAGGGTATACTATGCCAATAAGAAACTATTGAAAAGCAATCTATTGACAAGATACACTAAATTTAACATTTACACAATAATAAGACCTGTGATAATGTATGGAGCAGAAACGATAACAATGACAAAAAGAGATGAAGAGGAGTTGAGGATATTAGAACGAAAAATAATGAGAGCAATTCTAGGGCCAATAAAAACCGACGACAATGAATACAGGAAACGTATGAATCATGAAATACTGAGAGAAATGAACGGGGAGGATATAGTAAACAGAATAAAGAGACAAAGAATAAAATGGCTCGGACATGTATGGAGAGAAGGTGAGCGAGCAGTCGCTTGCTCAATGCTACAGTGGGAACCAGGTGGTAGGATAAGGCAAGGAAGACTCAGATCTAAGTGGAGGATTTGAGAAGGATAGGAATCGTCAGATGGAAAGAAAAAACGAGGGATAGGAGACTATGGAAAAAAAATAAGCGAGAAAATAATGAAATGAAGGTTATCGATCCACCCCAGAAATCGTATCTAGAAAGCATTTATGAGGCGCAGCCCCACAAGGGGTGTCTAGCCATTTTATATATAATGGGACAATTAAAAAACCAATTTCCAATGGGGTGTACACAATTTTTGGTCGCGGTTTACCCCTCGGTATTTTCTTTCCTGTATTTGATTTCCGCAAAGGAAAATTTTGACGTCATTTGCTAAGTAACATCTACACCTATTTCTGCTTTGGAGAGCTCTGTATACCAGGATGCTTCTTCCTGAATAATTTCAGTATAACATAGTCATTCGCGAAATTAAGTTTTTAAGAAAAAAAATTCCCAGTCTACTTAATATTCTCACAAAACTACCGGTTTTGTTGGAATGCTTCGAAATGACATTTGGATACGCTGCTGAAGCCAATTAATTGAAGACAAAGAACACCTGGCAAAGTGCCTCTCTCATTGAATTTTCAAAGAACCGGGCGGACTGTTTCATAACAATTAACGACTATAAAAATTAGTTCAACAACTTTTTAGTGCCCGACAAAATATATACATGGTATAACAGTATAGTGTAGAGGTGGAGCACCATATCGACATTTGCTATTCAAATAAAAAGCTGCCTAGATATGGCAACAGCTCGCTGTTTTGAGATGACAAATGGTTAAGAGGCTGTATGTCATGGCGCTTCTCCCTTTCAATTTCTTAGACAAACCTCGTTTTATTTTAATTAACATTAGGAATATCCAACGAGGTAAAAGAAATAGGAGAGAACATAACAGTATAAAGAGAATCATCGACCAAAGTGGATTCTGAATATGGCCGACTTCCGTTGAAGCGTAAGCAAACCAGAGGCGTACATTGAATTATTCGATTAGGGGAAACAAAAAACTCTCATAAATATGCATATTTTTAATGTGGTATATATCGGATAAAACCAGTCTCGAAACACTATTGTACAACAATATCAACTAATACTCATAAATAATAACCTTTCTAGTACTGAAAATCACTATTTTTTTAACGTGGCGCTTCAATTTGACACAAGAATTGATGACTAATGTCACTAATGTGGCTTCTCAATATGGCGACTTCCGAAAGTTGGTTAAATCACTACCACGCTTACCTTCCCTCCTTTTTCTTTTATCTCGTTGGTAATATCAGAATTTAATTTTCTGATTTTAATTTATTGACTAAATAATCATAAATGTTTAAGTATTCAATGGAAATAAACAAAACGAAATGAATGATATTATGATAATGACAGTTTCTTATCCATAGATAACATACATTGTTGTCATCTCAAAACAACGCGCTGATGCCATATCTCTTACTGAAGAGAGTTTCCGAAAAGGCACTATATTTTTCACGGTACGTTATTTTTCGTTCACTGAAAGTTCTTACTAGTGGTTTATTTTACAAATAAATTCCGCTCGATAAAATCTACTTGAAAATATGATATCGAAACACCGTTTATTTGGGTAGTATGTTTCCCATTAGACGTCCTTCTAAGCCATTGCTCTTTTATATTTCCTTTCCTACACAGTAAGAACATTTTATCATTCGCTCCAGTGACTAGTAGACAGAAGGTTATTAGGTTACTAAAAAGTACTAACGAGTTTTTTCAGAGAACAGCGTAAAAAGAAAATCCCCAAGCTAGAACTGTCAGTTTCTAAACAAATTGAAGAAAATTAGCTGTTTCGGAGGATTTGAAAAACTCCTATTGAAATACATTAAATTGTTTTTACTGTTTAACTTTGTTTAATTGGGAAAGGCGAAAGTCAGATGGTATAAATTTAACTATAATTTCACGATAGATGTCGAAGATAATTGTAAATAAGTAAGATACTGTTACTGTTATAATGCCTTAAAAATTTTTTTTCAAAAAGAAGACCGTTCACTGTGAGGCAACAACTACTTCTCTGACAATATGCCACGATGGACATTTAATTATAGTCCAAGATCCCAGAGCAATAAGACATAACTTATTTTCAAATAGATGGAATGTTAGGTTCTCAGTAGCATCTCGTGTGCTTTGAATACCTGTGTGTTTGTGGAGCTAGCCTAAGAGTACCTGGGCAGGTATCAGGTGAGAAAGGTAACTAAAAATAAGAGCTACTTCATTTAAATTGGTATTGATTTTTATATATGTTTTGTAGAATAATATTCCAAAGTAGTATCATAAGTGTCAGACACTTTCCATGGACCAAAACTTTTGTCAGACGCTTTAAAGCTCCACAAAAAATAAATAAACTTTCTTCAATTTTTCATGTCTTACTTTCAAATATGTTATCAAGGCAACTATTACTAAGTTATATTCCGTTATTCAGACCAATAGGGTATTTTCCTATGAGCGGAAAAAATTAAAAAAGAGTCGGAGCAGGTACTTTGCCAGAAATCAATATTTCACACAAATAAATTAAACCAGTGATTTTTTATTAACTTAACAAAAATGGTAATTTTCAAATATTTACTCAGCGCGGGAAAATATGTGAGTTTATTGTGACCTCAGAGGTCTCGTTGCTTGCTTGTTTCTTACAGGCCAGCTCAGGTGGGCTGCCGCAGGTCGAGCCGATGGTTCCGATTCGGCTGGTCAGGGTCAAGTCGATCGGGATGCGGTAGGCGGAGCGACAAGACCACTGACGTCATAAAAAATCAGCGCGTTTTGGCGCGCTATTTAAATAGAAAATTTTTAAAGTTGGTTTTGGCAACTTTCCCGCTTAGTAAAAAATTTGGAGCACTTAACTGAGGTCAGACAATCTATTTAAAAAAATTGTCAAATACCCTATTGTAATGACCAAACAGCCCCTAAACATAAAAATTATCAACCGGCAGTATGAGTGCGAGAGCACTGTGAATGCGTTTCAGAGCGAGTGAGACATCTATAGTAACTCGGTTCCCCTTCTTTTATATATATATATATAAACTCACAATGTCTCAGTCTAATGTGTATGTGCCCTTCATGCACAACGTATAGTATTCAGTATAGTTCAAATCTGTTGGAGCACATATAACTTAGTAATAGTTGCAGTCGGACATGTGAGAATAAATAAAGTTTATTCATTTTTTGTGGAGCTTTAAAGCGTCTGACAAAAGTTTTGGCCCATGGAAAGTGTCTGACACTTATGATACTACTCTAGAATATTATTCTACAAAACATATATAAAAATCAGACATACAAATTTAAGTGAAGTTACTTTTATTTTTAGTAACCTTTCTCACCTGATACCTGCCTAGGCGCCATTAGGCTAGCTCCACAAACACACAGGTATTCAAAGCATACGAGATGCTACCGAGAATTACCCTGTATATGATACCGATATTTGCCTGATAATCACTAAGCTGTCAACATTATCAATTTGTCATGCATAATAATATCCAAAATTTTCAAGTTAATTACATAAAATATCCCGTGAATTAATATGTCTTTAGAAAACGGTAGAAAGATTTATATGCAAAGATGCGCAGTGTGCCATACACTAGAAGCGGGTGGAAAACATAAAAGCGGACCAAACTTACATGGATTTATGGGAAAAAAAGGAGGACAAGCAGCTGGATACAAATTTTCAAAGGCTAATAAAGCAATTGGTGTATGGACAGAAGAAAAACTAGACGAATTCTTAGAGAATCCAAAAAAGCTCATGCCGGGAACAATAATGCTATTTCCAGGTTTGAAAAGCGCAAGTGATCGTAAAGATTTAATTTATTATCTCAAGACAGCCACGTAATATGTAATAAAAATGGTTTACAAGATACAGCTATTTTTTTATTTCGGGTACGTAACAAATCTGCAGATCTCAAATCAATTGGTGTTATAAATATTACTAGCTTTCTTTTGATAATTTGTGGTGGAATTCTGAGAACATCTATAAGAAGAAGAAGAAGAATAAGATCTATAAGCCGAAATCTATAAGAGTTACAGTAAATGCGATTCTATCGGTTTGTACATATTTTTTATGGTGTTATTATAAAATAGGTACACTTTCCATATTTCCAGAAATCATATGAGAATCTAACGAAGACACTTAGGGGATCAATTTAATCTGTTTGATTTGCCAGACAGGCATTTAAGACAAATGTTTCGGTTGGACAAAAATAGTGTTCAATTCTTAATTCATAATTTAAGAACTCTTGTTATCGAGGATAATTTAGGAATTCCCTTTGTAGTGAAAGTAATAATAATTAATTCACAGTCTTTTTACAATGCATTTGAATAATTGCCCCTTCAATAGGGCATGTCCACGACAGTTGACAGTCTATTGCGTCTTCCCACTTTTTTATTAAATAATTGGGATCTAAAGTAGGGTTTATATTATTACTGCGAAAATGTAATCATTTTCCATGAATTGTAAGTATAACTCCAATTGCTCTGGAGACGTATTTTTCGTCCTTTTTTTTACAACTTGTGTTCCACAAACTACGTATATTTAAATAAATAAATAACATGTTAAATATATTATTTCAGTAGTTTACTTACGCCATTCTTTTATTACAAATTGTAAAAATATCAATTAGCATTAAGGTTTACCAGGGGTGCGTTTATAAACGAATTTACAAAGTAACACTTTACTCTGTAATGGAATTGGTTGAAATTTGGAATGGAGCACATTGTAACCCGTGATTTATGAACGCATTATGGTAACATAACTGTCAAATTTTAATTAATGAACCAAAACCAAAGTAAATTTGTAACATTGGCAGCTGCATTAGGTGCAAAATATCATTTATTTGATGATATTGACGGCGAAAGCGATAGTGACGACAATGAAAAATTTTTAATAGTTTCTCTTGGAAAAAAAAGTTGCTCCACAACGAGTAGGAAATTATGTGGAGACTGTATTGGAACGGTTTCTTTCTTTTAAAAATTTTGTATTTGTACTTTCTTGTTTCTGGGTAACCAGCCGGTTACAAAAACTACGTCTTATTTCACATTTTTGAAGAGCGCAAACTCGATAAAATATTACCACGCTCCATACCGTGGTCTAGAAATGTGTACATTGGAAATGTCAAAGTATATTTATGAACGCTGGGAAAGTAGTCACAGAGTAACAAAAATTTCATTTATGAACGATGGTTGTCAAAAAAGTGTGAGAAATGTGTACTCTGTAACGTTTATGAACGCACTCCAGATCGGTACACACAGCTGTTAAATACTTTTAATGGTTTTGAGGTTAAAATTCTGACATTATGAACAGAAGTGAAGTTGAAACCTAAAAGGTAAAGATCTGTAACTATGACTCTTCCAGAATAGCAAATTTTACAAATCTGTAAGGGTTCAAGTTACAGATCCTATATCTTACAGATCCTGTAGCTTATAGATAAATTCTCAGAATCCCAGCATAAGGTTAATTATTAAGAAATATAAAAGTGAGCTAAACTTAATTCACAATCATCAATAGATGTCACCCTCTTCGTCTATTTTGATAATAACGTTAACAATTTCATACTCATCTGCCACAAAATAGTCTAACCTATAGAAGTGAAAGTTCATAGGATGACCTTGAATACAAAAATGAGGTTTCAAACCCATCCACCTGAAGCGCTAGTTGCAATTGAGTTGTCGAAGCAGGCCTGGCAGCTGAGGCCTTTAGCACGAAAAGAAGAAAATATTTTAAAATTCATCATAACTGTCATATAGTTGTTGTCACCATTGTCTTTTATAGATTGCTTCCTTTTGCCATTTGCTGCTGCTATTTGTGTTTTAATTAGGTACTGTATGTGTTATCAAGTGTGATAGTTCATAATATTATAATAACTTTATAATGGTTGGTGTGAAAGTGTTGCGTTCTTGGGTGTACAGAGATTACATCAAAACGACATAGGTTTCCCAAACATGACCCTTTGTTGTTGGATGAATGGGTTGCCTTTATTCGCAATCCAAAACTAAAGGAATTAGGCGCTGAGCAGATTTATGAATCCTACAAAGTTTGTAACAGGCATTTTGAACCACAATATATTGTTATTGGGACAAAAAGGGGCCTCACTCGCAAAGTTGTTCCTACAATCCTTTCAGGATTGATCAAAAAGAAATATTATCACTCTTATCACTCTTAGGTATTACTTAGCGCTTGGTAAAATGTAAATTGCATTCAGGAATTCCTTAATTCGTTTTAGGTATTACCTGACTTTAGGAAATGGTTAGTGAAATCGGGCATTAGTCATTAAAATAAAAAACTTCCATTAAAAAAGCACTATGAAATAGTTCTAAGCCCATCCACTGCGATCGCTGAAATTCTTCTTCCCTTAGTCTGTTTTTCGGCCTCAGCTGCCTTGCCTATTTCGACAACCCAATTGCAACTAGCGCTTCAGGTGGATGGGTTTGACACCTCATTTTTTCATTCTGGGTAATCCCATTAGACTTTCACTTCTATAGGTTAGACTGTTTTGTGCTCATCTGCTTATTAAATTGAAACCTTACTTCTAGTTTATCTTAGGTTAGGATGACATTTTAGAAAATTTATATATTTAATTAATAATATTTCATTGTTAGCACCATTACAGCCTCTCAGTAAACCAATTAACCCCGTCTTCATTGTCGGCTTTCGAAACGATCTCTCAGAATGTACATGGAAAATAAGGATGAGATCCCAATTAACGCCCAAAAACATCATTAACGTAATTTCGACATCTCGGCGACCGTTAATTGATGGAAAATATTGTTCTCGTCTAACTCGTCGGAGAGGCAAACACTGTATAATTGGTATTAATACTTTACTATGTCATCATCTCTGCGTGAAAATGTCGAATACAATAATGAAGAATTACATCAGGATGTATACGGTATTGATTTTATTGTATATACTGAGAAAAGTGGCTACGATGAATTCTAGCTTCCAAAAATGTTGTCAGATTCCCCAAGTAGCGGCATTCAGGCTTTTTGTGCTCTTGTTTGTAATAGATTAGTAGTCCTTATAACCCAAGTAACAATGAACGTTGATTTATTGGGCCTGTTCAGACAATAAGCTGATTAGTAGTTGATTGATGGTGTTAAAGACTGATTAAGCTACTAACTTAAATAATGAGCTGAATAAGAGCCGAATCAGACAAAATAGATGCCATTATACAGCAGCATCCATTAAGCTGAACTACATACTGAATAAGTGCCTCTTCATCCAACTTAGTAGATATTGTTCAGCAATATGCTTAGCTGAACTTGGGTTGAATAAGCATCTCTTCAGCTTACTTAATCCGGTGTTGTTCAGCTATTTATTACTAGCTGAATACAGGCTGAAAAAGCGTTTTTCTGCTCATCAAATATTTCATCGTTCAGCTATTTAAAAATGGCTGAGCATGATGAGCTGGTTAAGCGCTTTTACAGAAATCTGAACAGCTGTAGCTCACCTATTCATATAGTCAGCTTAGTATGCACTGAATAAACCCTTATTCAGTAAAGTTAAAAGCCACTGTTCAGCTTTTATCAATACAGACTGAAGAAGTTTTAGTTCGGCCCATTTTGAAAATATTGTTCAGATATACGTAGTCTGTGAAAAAAATAGATACTTAAATATATACTACTTCAGCCATTTGATATTCGCTGAAATAATAATTTATGCATGCAGTCGTGTATATCATTCAGCGATTTTTAGGTTATGTTTTTGATTATGTCACTTGACTGGCAAATTTATAAAGCTTGCATTCATTACATCATTTGCATTTATGATGTTGCTTTGGTGCTGCTTGTGGCAGTTCATCAGGCTCTGGTGAATTTATGAAGACATCAGCTGCTCTAATAATGTTGTTTGGTCCTGCTGGTGGCCGTTCATCATCAGGTTCAATCAAGTTTAATTGAACGTTCGGTACTTCTAATACATGATATAAATATGTTTATGTAGCAGTGGAACATGGCATAACTTGGACTTTTTTAATGGGGGCTCTTCATAACGTCTATTAAATTTTTCAAATATTAAATTGAAAGTTGTTCTTCAATTAGTTAGTTTCTTTTAATAAACACATAATCGCAGATATTTCTGTATCATCCCCTTATAGATTTTTTACTTCAATCCCACCTTCCTCGTGAGTTTTCAAATACATAAATACATTTATTCAATCCTACACAGGTTATAGGCGGGTGTTCAGCCACTATTGAACCATATAGATTTACAAATACCATTATTCGCAACAATTTAGCATGTGTTCGTTTAGCGCAGAGGCTAAAGATGAATCGATTGTCAAATGATAATCCACCGGTCCCAGGTTCAATCCCCATCGAAGGAAGGAAGAAAAAAAAGGTAAGTAAAAATATTTGTAAATTCAATTATAATAGCATATAACTGAGGTAGTTGAGATGAATACACAATGTAAAATTAAGAAATTGAAAAAATGTATAATGCTTATTAATTTGTTTTTGCTTTGAAGGTGAACTGAACAAGAGCTACATAGAAGCTTTGTCAGCAATTTAAATCAGCTACACTACACTACACGATCTGCATAAAGACAGCTACAACGACTGAATAAGAGCTGAAGAAGCTATTCTTTAGTCATGACTGGCAGCCATAATGTCCAGTAATAGATGTTTGAATTCTCCAATTTTGGGTGAATAAGAGCTTAACAAGGGTTTATTCAACATAAGTTTGATACCGATATTCAGCTTTGGACTGAACAATAAACTGCTTAAGCGCTTTTTCAATCAATAATTAGCATAAATTGTTACTTGGGAAGACTCTACAGTCCTTTCACCAAGTCCTTGGTGAAAAAAACTCTTCCTTGAGCGCTCTAGTCCTAGAAGCCTTTTTAAATAAGATAGATTCCCTCCTATATATTCCATTGTATCCATGTGATTCCTTGGGGTACAGTGACTTGGGAGTAATCCCGTCACTTTTCTGGTATGACCCCTGCTAAGGTTCTATATTTTATTTGTCAGCAACATTTTTCCGAGTCAGTCTCTGCTTTCAGAGCGATCCAGGCTTTCGTCTCTTTTTTCAGTAGGCTGAAGCATTTTTTTCAGTTTTCCAGCTAGGTTTTGCTCCCTCATTTTTTAAGCCATTCAGGTTTTTCCTGGCACAGCTTGGTTTTCCGTCCCCATTTTCTGAGCCAACCAAGGTTTTCCAGACCCAGTTAGGTTTTTCTGATCAATTCAGGTTTTTCATGGCCCAGTTAGGTTTTCCGTCCATGTTTACTGAGCCATCAAGTTTTTCGTTTCGGGTTTCTGAGCCACCAAGTTTTTTTATCCGGGTTTCTGAGCCATCAAGTTTTTCGTTTCGGGTTTCTGAGGCACCAAGTTTTTTTATTCGGGTTTCTGAGCCATCAAGTTTTTCGTTTCGGGTTTCTGACCCGTCTAGGATTTTTTCCCGGTCAAATAGGTTTTCCGTCTCCGCTTTTAGAGCGGATCAGGAGTTTGCTATGTAGTACGTAGTTCCAGTACGTCCGATGTTCAGTTTGAATCCACTGAGATGTACAGCCACGTGCGGCAGTTTATAATAATCCAAATGAATTTTTGTCACGTAGCTCTGTTCAATTTTTTTAAAACGTCAGCATTTATTTTGTGCAAATTCCCCATTATTATTTTATAAAATGTAAATTTCATCTTGAATCACCATCCATAACATTCACTAACAAATTTTAATTACATTTACATATCAACATTTAGGGCGGGTTTATCAATGCCCGGTTAAATCTGTCAGCTACGTAGCCCTCAGCTATCTCTAGCCGCCAGTCAAAGTCTCGGTTACAATAGAAAGCGTTTATCAATGCACCACATAACCGACAGCTATCTAACTGGAGGCTAAGTGTAATTGAGCATTTGACAACCTTGTTCGGG
>CAJUYH010009802.1:0-13191 GCA_910591685.1 Galerucella tenella
AATTTTATAATTTTCTTAAGGTGCTTCTAAACGGGCAATATTTTTAGTGCACTATGTAGCTGCAACACAGTGGCTGGCAACATTGCCAGCAATAACAGCCAGACTAGGTAATATATAAGGACAATTTTTCAGTGTTACCCGGCCATATAGCTACACATGTTTTGTGTTGCCTATGCATATAATTGGTTTCAGCAAGAGTTACCGGACGATCGCTTGGCCAGCGAAAATACTCTGCAATTTTACTTTGTTTTGGTGTTTGTTTGTTGTTGTTATGAACATCCTGGAGGTTATAGTATATAAAATGACTAATACTTGGCCGAATGAAAAGATTATTGAGATTATTGATTAAATACATTCACATCCTGAGTTATAGAATGTGAAAACCGGAATTTATAAAGACAGAAATGCTAAAAAAGATGGATGGGCAGTTATCACGGAAGAATTTGCTATATCAAGTGATGAGGCCTACAAAAAATTCAGAAACTTAAGAACTAATGCAAAGAATGAGGTGAAAAAGAAGAAAACCGGTAGTGCTGGCGGTAAACTAGTGAAATGGTAGTTTTAACTTGTCTTTTAAGACATTTATAGACTCAGGTAATCTAAAGTTTAGCCTTAGGTCGAATCAACA
This sequence comes from Galerucella tenella, assembly GCA_910591685.1. NCBI lineage: Eukaryota > Metazoa > Arthropoda > Insecta > Coleoptera > Chrysomelidae > Galerucella > Galerucella tenella. Next base: position 629 of record CAJUYH010009802.1, read on the forward strand.
ATCTACTCTTCTTTTACTTCAACTTTGTGCTTAAAACTATATAAGTCGCTGCGTCGCGAATGATTTCATCAGCCATTCTTGCACGATTGTGTAGCCCGTCTACGAAACAAATTATTTTCATCAATGGGCCATAGTGTTCCAAACAATATTGCCGAGATATATATGGCAGAGCCATATGCTACAATTGAAATGTTGTCATGCTGGCTGGGCTATAGTTTCCAATATTGCAGCCACATATTGCACTAAAAATATTGCCCGTGTATTTACTAAGTTATATGTTAACGTTGGTCTCTCAAGGTCATACATTTTTGTAACCAAAACCACAAACAGATTGCGTCGGGCTTCGCTTCTTGTTGAGCTGGTGTATTCTTTGGTTCAATGAAGTAGAATTTTTCAAGCGAGAGAACAGTTTTCCAAACGCTTTTATAGAATAAACAATATGATATTCAAACACCTAAAGATACATTAATCAGGTTCGGTCAGGAACAAAACACTCTGAAAGCTTGGGAAAAACCCCAAGTATCTTTCAAGCGGAAATCCACGCCATAACAAAGTGCGTCCAGCTCAATATTGATGAAGGATACAGAAGACAAAGAATTATCATAATGTCGGATAGTCAAGAAGCCATTAAAGCACTGAGCTTTTGTGTAATCAGTTCTCCAAGATGGTGTGGAAATGTCTAGACAAACTCAATGAACTAGGCCAGAACAATATAGTCACCTTACTATGGATTCCAGGACACACTGGAATAGAAGGAAATGAAATAGCAGATGAACTAGCAAAAAGGGGGACTGAAATACCTTTCAGGGGTCCTGAACCCTTTTGCGGAATCAGCCCCAATGTAATATTGGAAGAAATAAGTAAAGCCGAGAAAAAGAGAAGATCTGACCATTAGAAAGATCTAGTAGGGCTTATACAATCAAAGACTCTTCTGGGTGACTACAACCTGCTGAGATCAAAAGAATGCATAAGTCAAAGTGAAACTGCGCTAAGAGTTTTAACAGGGATCCTAACGGGACATTGTTGCCTGAATGGACACCTGAAAAAGCTCAAAATAGTGGAGGAAGAAGAATGCAGATTTTGTAGAATGGAAGAAGAAACCTCCATCCACATACTTTCCAACTGCACAGCACTTCAGAATCCTAGAGCACAGCACCTGGAGCTGTATTCTTGACTGAGGGAGGGAAGATTCCCGAAAGAACAGATATTTTGTCTTTGTCACTGCAGTGACAGAGTAGCCAAGCAGAATAAAGACAAAATATGTGTTCTCTCGGAAAGCTTTACTCCCACAGTCAAGAATACAGCCCATCGGAGATTACTGGATAGAAGAGAAACATTTACCTAAGCTGAAGCCTGCATACATCCTAAAATTCTTTCGGGAAATAGGACTACAGGAACTACTAGTCTCTTACTACTAGACTCTTCTCAGAAACTAAATAGAAGTAAGGGGGCACAATAGATCTTATAGGTCTCAGTGAATGTCACCCCAAAATACATACATACATACAAAAATCAAGTCTAGCTGTCCAGTTTGTTGAGCGAAATCAAAATAGTTTGACTTGAATGATATCTGGATAGGTTATTTTTTCCTTTAGTGTCTACATGTACATTTAAAAACTCCCTGTATAGTTGTTTGTATTCCGCTTTCCTAAATTGACGTGAACATTTTAAAAATTAATGATTGGGAGATATAATAATTGTTGCAACATTTCCAATCGATATTCGTAAAACTATCAAATCGAGGCTTTTGTAGCAATTAAGTAGTACATTACCCCCATTTTTTAAGTGACTATAGCGTTAAAAGAACTATTAAAAAAATCGAAAGGAAGGTTATTATAGGTATCATTAAAAAATTCCGGCAAATCACATTATAATCTCCCAGCTGTAAATATTGATTGATTAAAATATGTACCGGATACCAACCAACAACACATATTATTGTCCATGTGATTATATCTTTTGAATCAATCGTTTGTCATCAAAATAGTTCAGTATTATTTTCCAAATCATTTTTCAGATTAGATCAAGCTGAAATAATATACTGATAATATTTGATTTAATTTCAAATGAAGTTGTCGACTTGTTAATTTATAAATTGCCGTGATTTGATATTGAATTCTATTGTGATTACTCACATGGTGAATGTTTATTACTATGACGAATAAACATACAGGATTTGTCCTGAATATTGTAGTTACCGAGGTTATACAGATTGCGAAAAATCTATTCGTGTCATACGATTTACACAAGTAGGTACCAAAAGGAAAATATTTATAGAAAAACTACTTGGAAGAGAGAGAAGAATAATTGTGCACAGTCAGCGATGGTTGTGTGTTCAGTGCCCCCCTATTTTAACCGCAGTTGCCAAATGTGCTTATCTGTAAAAGCTATACCCAATTTTTGTCGGCAACAATGTTAAATACCAATAATTGTTAAATCGAAAGCAGTATTTATTGCAGATTGTTATTTGTCCAAATTTTTTCTTGAACTATATTATTTTATTCACATTTTTTATGTTGATCTCACTTATTTTTCAAACGTCAATATTAGGTCTGTTCTCACAAGCATCACAGACAGTCTTTGACAATCAGGATTCGGCGCAAAGACCCTAAAGTGCTCTCGGGAAAACGTTTTAGGGTCTTTGCGCCCAATCCTGATTGTCAAAAACTGTCTGTGATGCTTGTGACAACAGACCTATTATTACCAATCTCGATTTTCTCCCACTAAATACGGCGTTATCCCGTGCTAAAAGTCAAATAAGTTATTTATTCCTTAGAAAGTACCAAACATTCTAAACTGGCAACGCTGCTTTCATATCAGATTGGTAGCTGGAACTAAACTCACGCCCAATGCTGACTGCCCACAATTATTCTTTTTCTCTTCCAAGTAGTTTTATAATATTTTTCTTGTCGTACTTGTGTAAATCTTATGTCGCGAAAAGACTTTTTGCAATCTGTACAGTGGTACACCCTGAACCCTGAATTTCATATGTATTTTAAATTACCTAAGCGAGATTTTGGAGCAATTCTGTGAGTAAATGTTAAATTTCAACACAGTAAAGAATAAGACAATTTTCGAAACCATTTCTGCTAGTCTGTATGCGTATTAAGGTTTAAAGTATTAACGGATAACTCTTTATTGGATACCATACATGTTGAAATTTGAATCAAAATCTTGACTATGTCACAGATTATAAAGAGAACAGATACGAATCTCGGTAAAACATCAAACGATTTTCAGCTCCGTCGTCAATGACCTTGGACCTTTATCTCGGTATGGCCGCGATGTTGCCAGCTTAAAATATTTTCTGAATTTCTTACCAAATTGCACTCTTGACTCGGGGACAATAACAATTTCTAGTGCCGGATCTAGTTTTTTTGGAAGTTTTCACTAAATATTTAAAACTGCGCCATGAATTAAAACAATAATCATAATCGAATATATATATATATATGTATGTATTTATTAAATACCTATATGTACATTCCTATGATTTGTTATGAATAGTCATTACTCTTGGGAGATTAATTAATAAATACATTTTCAGGAAACACAAATAGTTACAAAAATCAACCAAATTTAAAAGTACAAATAATTCATATTTTATTTATTATCAGTAGTAATACCCCTAGGGTCTTGATAATACCGAGATAATTTTGTCATAGAGAATGCTGAAAGCGTGTTGCTTGATAATAGCCCAAGGTCGCAGGCCGAGGGCTATTATCTTTGAGCAGCACGCTTGAAGGATTCTCTACGACAAAATTTTGAGTATTTATCAAGACCCGAGGAGTATTCGATAAGATAATTTTTTACTTTGTAGCTTTCAAAAAATTGATTGCCAATCTGATGTTTAATACTTTTCAATACAAAATTTATTAATTTTAACCAAATAGTATTCATTTCTATTTAAAACTACAGTTGTGAAAAGTACAATTGGTAAATTAATTGAATCTTCGCGACATTTTTAATCCAGTTGTCAGTTTGACGTTTAATTAATGTTTAATAAAAAGTGAACACCAACCTGAAAACACCACATGTAGGGTATTATCGCTGTAATACAGTGGTGATTGGATGAAATTTGACACATGACTTGGAATTAAGTAATTTGATTGGTTACTATATTCAGTAAAAAATTATCGCTGTAATACAGCGGTGATTGGATGAAATAAGACACATGACTTGAAATTAAGTAATTTGATTGGTTACAATAGCTGCGTTCGTTATTTGCATCGCAGAGGCGACGGATTTTGGTCACGTGATAACAGATTAATCTGAGCATTTACCTACCCTACCTCTAGATGTAATAAACGAACGATTCAGACTAAAAAGATTGATCGGACCAGATCGGACGCAAATAACGAACGCAGCTTATATTCAATAAAAAATTATCAAAGGGAATACAATATACAATATTTGTTCCACCAATATATAATCTATTATTGACCTTTCATTTCTGCTTTCCATCACACGTGTATATTTATGTACGGTACCTAACCGTTAATTTTTAACGACTTCTTATAGAATTTACCCTATTGCCTGTAAACATAATAACTTGGGACACGTGGTTTAGAAGACACGAAGCTCGTGGAACGAAAGTAAAAAACAATATTATATTACTGGAACATTTAATATCCTGTCTCCGTATAACTTCAAACTTAAATATTCTTCACTTTATTGAAATAACTAAAAACGAATACAATATCATAGTCCATTGTGTTTGTTGAATAATTTAACGATTAAAACATTAATTGATGTAAAAGATAACATAATAGCACTTTTCATCATCACCCCTAGTTCATTAAAATTATTAACTATTTAGCAAAATACGCTCCAACAAAATTAAATTCCCTCCCACCGTCTGACAGACAGTTAAAATTCTAATGAAAAAATTTAATATTGGCCAGAATATCTAATAACTAAAATGTTTTCTCTTTACCCAGAACCCCTACCAGTTGTTTAATGATAAACAGCACATGATAATTTTATGGGTTATTAGATAAAATACTAGTAAGGGCGTATACTAAATTATGTGAAATTTTAGGCTTTATTGTTGGTAAAGATTTAACCCGTGGCGTTGAAATATTTTGTACAAACTCATCCATAGACCGTCAAAAAATATTCTTCGTGACCTATTTGCGTTAATGAATTATTTTGTGAATCGTGGTATAATGAGGACAGGTATATTTTTGCGCATATATAGTCCGAAAGAGCCAATAGAATTGCATTTATCAAATAAAGTTCTTTTCACGATCTAAGAAACTGACCTGACCTGAGATGTGATAATAACATGCAATAAAGCCAAGAAAGTATTAGCAGTGACTGGGTCATATATTTTTTTTGGCGAATAATAAATTATTACCCAAGACTTTCGGGTCATTATTATTAAAAATACTTTTTTTTATTTTTTTCATCAAGTATAGTGCTGCTCTGCACGGTAAATCCGAGAAGTTTTGTGGTTTTATTGCATCTCAAGCCTAAGGCTTAACTCAGACGGACCACAGCGACGCGTCACAACTTCATAAATGTGGTTGTGGCTCAGCTCAGACGGACCAGCGACGCAACTAGTTTGTGTTTTGGTTGTTGTCATCTGTCGTTGAAGACGACTTCAATTAACGACAATGGTGTTCGGTAGTGTACATCAGTTTCAGTATGGAGAAACGAGGAGTGGCCAGTTGTCGCATTGCGAAGGCGGTCTGTCGTCCATGTGTTTTGCATTGAACCACCAACAATGACAATTTTGTGGATGATACAAGCCACTGGTAGCGACCGTCGCTCAACTACAAGAAGTCGTTCGTCTGAGTACTGTTCTAAGAGCGGCCGTACACGGACCACATATTATATATTTGCAGTTGAGACAACCACAAAAATGTGATCACGTCAACTGCACCTTGCGGTTGAACCAGCGACATTTTTGTGGTCGACTTGCGGTCATAGATATGAACCGCACGTGTAGTTGAAGCAACCACATCACAGGGTGTTGATTTATATCCTATATTTTGTGGTATCACCTAATATCGTTTTTATCCTTCATAGATATCTCAGCAAAATTTTCTGTATACTTCTCGCATATGTCAGCCCATGCATTGTTTTTTTCAATTCTGTTGCTGTAGGATTCGCATTTGTAATCCCATATACATGGATATTTTTGGATTCCACTGATAAATGTATCCGTATCAAAAATATTCTCCATTGCAAACTACTTGTCGATGCACTCGTTTAGGTACAAATGACTTCGAACGCGACGGCGCAACGCGGTTCATACGACCACAAGAATGTGGTTCGTTTACGGCGGATGCAGCAGCGACCACTCGGCGGAGATCGACTGCAAGTATACTGCAGATGCCCGTTTTGACTGCAGTGAACGCCCGTGTACGTATGGTACAGTGTTTCTTATGGGTAGCTTGAGCTCGCCGAAATGCGACGGCAATTCTGTGGTCGAGTCGACCGCAACATGTGGCTCGTGTACGGAGGCTCTTAGTCTATAGCATTTTTAATATAACGACAACCTCCGCCCACTAATAACCAATAACCACATTTTTGAAGTTGTCGTGTAGCGTCGCTGTGGTCCGTCTGAGTTAAGCCTAAGTCAAGTCAAGTCAGTTTCCTAAGGCTGACACACATGCACAGACGCAGCCAGTGATTTAGTCGAGTAAAGTAATTTAGTCGAGTGTATTTACTGTCCACACAGGTCAAGTTAATTAGTAGAGTTTGCTCAATCAAGTCGAGTCAAAACAATCGTTTACACGGAGCCGTTTTTAGTCGATTAGCGAGTCAAGTACCAGTAGTGGGGATATGTAGATCTTAAGTTTTTAATTTTTTGAACAATTTCTTCCTGACCAAAACCTTCTGTTACCATGAATTCTTGAAGTATTAAATATGCTGCTTGTCGTTTCTGTCTATTTTTGTAAAGTTCATTCCTAACGTCCCACAGGCACTCTTGTTTAACGTATTCTTCTACAAACTTTAAGGTGGTATCCTCCGACCACCTGGCCATTTTTAATTAATTTGATTCAAACAATGCTTAATACTTCTTGTACACACCACGCTACAAAAACGAAAACTTCACTACGTTTGTTTGGCTATTTACTAAGCCTAAACGGACTAAACCAATGTGTTGTCTGTCCAGACGTGTTTAGTTGCTGCGCTAGTCGGTTGTCTTTCGTGGTGGGGACTGTTACTTGACCCGAAAAATAGGATAGACTTCTATTTAATTGACTCGACCGTGTACACGACGCTTAAAATGAATGTGATCAAACGGGTCAAGTACTAAATTACTCGACCACTCGGCTAAACTACTGGCCGCGTCTGAACCGGCCTTTAGATCGTGAAAAGAACTGTACCGTAAAGTGAGAACGCATTCGGAACGAGAAGGATAACATTCTTCGCTCGGTCTATGCTTGTTTAAGGGTATACAGCCATGCTTGCTGACATACCTGTTCTCTTTATACTGTGGTTGGAACTCTATTTTCAAAATACTTCATTTGTGTGTCCAAATAAAAAGCTGTTTACTACATACTTATGAGCTAGTTAGCGCATTTGGCACAAGTTACAATTCAATCAATGTTTCCTGAACAATTTTCGCACGCAAACTTGAGACATTTTTTACATTTGCCGACAGTCTTGCTTCCTCTGCGGTGTCTTTTAATCTGACATTTATGTCTTATTTGCGATGTTCCTGGTTCGGTGTCTTGGACAACATTCGAGATATTTTTACTTCGACAATACGCTGTAAACAACATCTGAATCAATCAATCTAACTGAACGACTGTAGGCTGATATAGGCGCGACCCACTTCGCATGAACAAATCAGTCATTCGACCTCTGGGTACAGAGGGACTGATTTGAATATTGACCACCACAAAAAATATTTATTTCTTCAGGTACACATAGGTATTATTCATGTATGATATATCATTTCAGACAAGCATTGCAATATTTTCCCTATATTCCAAAGACAGGGATCAATATGACCCCATGCGGCGATAATAGATAAAAGCCGTAATAAATTAGGAATAATGTGCAGAACAAGATTGAGCTTACTTGTACGTGTTTATTACATGAAAAGATTAAAAGTCACGAATTCTTAGCCTCATAGTGCCCTTGGTTCAGAAGATCAAGAACAATTGATTTTTAAAGTGTCAAAATGACCCCTTCGGAGCTTCTAGTGTTAAGTACTTTGGAGAAATAAATATTCCATATAGGTAATGTAGCTACATCAGTAGAATTAATCAGATTAGTCGACAGAATAGATCCATAGTTGATGGCTGTCTTTTTTGCATATTTTATCAGTGGAAAGCAGCTTTCAATTTCAATTTTGATGGTAGATTAGTTTTTCTAATTTTCATCAGGAAACGTACATACAAAGAACTTATCCCTGTGACAGAGTCGTCCTTAGAAAATTTGAAGCATGGAGCAAAACGTTTTTGCGAGGCGAGGGGTGTATGGAAAGGGGAACTTGGAATTTTTTTAAAAATTATACTTGCAAAGTCGTCATTTTAAGCACTTTGTCAAAGAAAAAGTTTACTAACTGTCTGAAAAGGGGTTGTGTAAATTTCGGGTTGGTATAATTTCGAGTTGCCATTTTCTTTTAGGTTAGGTGCCTAATAACGTGATATAATAGTTATTTATGATACAAGTGCGTGAAGTTATACTTTTGCGCACGAGCTGCGAAAATGCAAGGCTCGAACGTAGCGAGTGCCTTTTTCGCAACGAGTGCGCAAGAGTACTTCACGCACAAGTGTTCTACAAAACTTTATCTACGACCACATGAAGAAAAAATAAAAAAAATTGATTTGAAGGGGTTAAAAATCATAAAAATAGATTTTCTATAAACAAATATATACACAACGAATTCTAATTTCAGTTGAATATAACAGAAAATATGTTTCACTATGTCTGACACTTATGTCAAATTTACTGACAGCACAAAAGTTTATACAACAAACGACTAAATTCAAGGCAACCTGATCATTACGTATTTAAAAAAGTGTGCCCATTTAAAAAGCATCGGTCATTTACGCTCGCTTTTGGGTGTAATAATGAAAGTCCCATATAAAAAGCGTTGTTCACTTACACACGCTTTTCAACGTATGTATAATGTATGATCTCACACATTTTTTTTTGGTTCGTAAATGACTAATTTTAAAGGTGGTCGGCGTAGATAAATAATATTTTTGGTCTGACAGGAAAAAATGAATTGGAACAACAACTAAAAGTTTCTTCATATGTGTTTTAATTATTGAATAATTGAACCTAAGGACGGCACTGCCTTTTCTCTTGGCAGTTTGTTGAGTAATTAAGCCCAGGTAATTTTTTTACGCAATCGGTTGCAGCAAATTCCCTGACGACTTTAATCTCTGGAAATTGAAAAATTGAAATTTCACTTTATGCTCCGTATTGGCATTAAATTATTCACTTTTTTGTGGGAGAATTTAATTTTCACTATTCTTATTTGAAATATTTTTTTAAATATATATATAGGACAGCGTGTTAGGCCTGACAGGCACCTCAATTCTAATTTTTTTGGTATAATTCTTCATTTTATTCGATCTCTTGCATTCCTATTCCAATCCTCTAAGCTGTCTTTTATTATACTTTCTAGCACCTGCTTGAGAACTGTCTATTAATTTACACTATAAGTTTTTCGAGGCTCCAGTTAGTGTCATTTTCATAATTTTTATAAGTTTCACTGGCAGTTCCAGTTTGATCAAATATAAATGTCGAAATATTATGTGGAAGAGTAAGAAAAATACCAGGAGCTAAAAAAGTATTATGAAAATTGTCAGTAATTTATTTCAAATATACAGTGAGGAGAATTCAATTGGAATAAGACCGTTGTGAATGCTTCTAAGAAAATCCTGAAACATGTTAATGCTGGATTAGGAATTAACATCCTGCTACGAAAAAATGTGAATTTTCTGGGAGATAGTTATGGGTTGTACCTCAATTTTATAAATAGCAAGTGTTAGAGATTTAGAGATACATTTTTAATAAAAAGTCATTTTAACCTCTATTCCAAAATGTTGTTTTGGAAGTTTTTGACTTTACTTCAGAAATCCTCATGAATAATAACTAATCTATCCAAATTTGCTACAACTTATTCAAAACTTATTTCCCATTAAAGTCTTGAAAATGTTGTATAATCCAAATCCTTTTTCCTTTCTCAATTATTTATATGTGAAATGTATGAAACAAAATTTATTAGATTTGGGCACGTCCTAAATTAATAAAAATTGATTGATTGTCATTTTCTTATGATTTTAATTCTCAAAATAATGATTAAAATAAGAAATTAAGATGCATCTAGTCATCTAGCGCCCAATATGATAAGCTCATTTTTAGTTGAAAATAATTTCCACTAGTTCCAGCTCGAATTATTTCAGATCAATATTACTCCAGTACGTCTACTAAATACGAGATGGCGACATTATGAGTGCCAATGAATTCCGATTTTTCTAATAATTTTATTTATTTTTAAAATATTTATGGAATTATACAGTGCCAGACAAAATACAGAAGCAAGTCAATTTTTATTATAAGGGGAGGTCTAAGCCAGGAATCTGTCTTGAAAGCATTAGTGTAATATTTAATTTCAAATTATTTGAATTTTTTGATTTTTTTGAAAATGTTTTGGCTTGGAATTTCTTCTTTTTTCCACCTCCGGGTCAACAGCATATATTATCACAGTATATGTTGAAAAAAATCTAACTAAGGAGTGTATTCTAATTTACTTAGGTTACTTAAAAGTTTGTGAAACATCTAGGGAATATTTCATCATAATTCGTGAGTTCCTCAGGGATCTAGCTTGGGGCCATTGTTGTTTGTTTCGCTTATGAATGATCTGACACAATGTGTTCGCTTTTAAGACTCTTTATTATTTGCCGATTATTCTAAAATATTTAAAAAGGCACAAACAGTTTGGAGCGGTGTCATGTTACTAAATGAATAATATTAACAAATGGAATATTTTTTTTTAATTAACGTGTCTCGACTGCTGAGGTCATTGACACAGTTACAGTATTTCATGATTTTTAGGTTAAACAGTTATGACATTCGATACTAAATTTTAGGTAGAACATGTTAGATATGCTTTATTAAATTTATGTTTTTTAGGTAGGATAGCACTGTATTCACTTCACCACTAAATTTCAAGATATCACTGAGTGGTCCTTTTATATTGTGTTTGTGCTGGTAGCTTTGGTAGCGGGGACATTCCACTAGGAAGTGTTTAACAGTTGAATAAACAGAACATAGCTGGCACAGGGGGCGATCTTCTTTTGTCATTAAGTATCCATGGGTATAGCGTGTATGCCCAATGCGCAATCTTCTTATAATTATTTTTTCTTTTCTGGAGAGTGTGGAGTCATGGTGATACTTCAGACTAGGTTGTATTTCATGTAGAGCGGAGTGTGTTGTGTCCCAGTATGATTGCCAGGAGTCTCTCAGATGTTTTTTAAACAGAGATTTTAGGTCGTCATGAATTTGTAAAAATGTTTTTTTTCTGTTTTAGTTGTGGCCTGCTTAGCGGCGTTGTCAGCTGTTTTATTCCCAGTGATTCCAATATGTGATTGAGTCCAAATTATCGTGATCGTGGTGTTTTGAGAAAATAGTGTCTCGTATCTTTCATGGATTTCTTGTATTAGAGGGTGTTTTGAGTTAGCCTTCCTAATTTCTTGGATTGAGGAGAGGGAGTCTGTACAGATAGCGACCTTTTTATTTCTTGAGTTCATTATTTTGAATGCCTGGAGAATTGCAAAAATTTCTGCAGTAAATATGCTACAAGTGTCTTCAAGAGCGGTTGTGTAAAGGGTTTCGTTTGATGAGGTGACCGCACATCCTACTCCTTTGCTATTTTTGGAAGCGTCTGTATTGTATAGGGTTTGGTCGAACTTCTGTTGGTTGATTCGTTCGGTGAATGTTTTCCTTAAGATTATGTTTGGAGCTTCTTGATTTTTAAGTGCCAATAGTGTTGTGTCGATCATTGGTGTTGGTTTATTCCATGGAGGTGAGGAGGATATACGTAAGGGTAGTGTGAGGTTGAGGTCGATGTTGTGTAGGATAGGTTTTAGCGTGTCGATGATGGATCGTGTTGATTTTGGGGGGTGATTTGATTCTTCGTTATACATGTTTGGGATTAATTTATAGACTGGGTTGTGGGGATTGGCGGATGCTGAACTGAAATATGTTTGTAAAAGGTATTGGCGTCTCAGGTGAAGAGGAGGTTCGTTAGCTTCCGCATATAAGCTGTCAATTGGGCTGGATTTAAAGGCGCCGAGGCATATTCGTAGGGCTGTGTTATGGATGGTGGTAAGCGCGTTTAGATGGGATTTTGAAGAGGAGAGATAAACCATGCTACCGTAATCTATTTTTGATCTAATTACAGCTCTATACACTCTCAGAAGTACTATTTCGTCACTTCCCCAATGATGACGGGATAATGTTTTTAGTATATTAAGTCTTTTGATACAGTTTGCTTTCGTTTCTTGGATGTGTTGTTTGAAGTTGAGTTTGTTGTCAAACGTTAAGCCTAGAATTTTATGGTGTGTTACTACAGGTAGGGTGTT
>CAJUYH010009803.1:0-13191 GCA_910591685.1 Galerucella tenella
GGCATCCAATTAACGCAAAGGCTACGAGATATACGCGACTGAAATTCGAGGTCGTAGCGACGAAAATCTGAACTACTCTCTGGGTAATTAGCGAATGGCTTACATTGTTTAAGAGTATTTATTCAAACTTATTTCGTATTGAGTTTTCAGAATTTGAGTAGACGTTCATGATTTTTGTATTCTAAAGTGGTTGAACTAACCATTGTATGGGCCAAGCTGCACTGAAGGCACTGGATTCCGTAGTAGTCAGCTCTAAGCTACGCTTCTCCTCACTTCTTAGAAATCAAACAACCTGGGACATGCCACAAGACGGTATGATGGAAAAATATAACTTTTCAAAGAAATTTGTTACGGAATTAAGCAACAAGGAGGAATGGGATCGAAATACCATTACTAAACTTGGAAAAAATGCCATTCAATGGTACACAGACGGCTCAAAAGCAATATAAGAACTGGGATAGGAGTGTTCGGGCCAAGACCCAAACACTCTGGAAGCTTGGGAAAAACCCCAAATATCTTTCAAGCGGAAATCCACGCCATAAGAAAGTGCGCTCAGTTCAATATTGATAAAGGATACAGAAGACAAAGGATTATCATAATGTCGGATAGTCAAGCAGCCATTAAAGCACTTAGCTCTTGTGTAATCAGTTCCAAAATGGTGTGAGAATGCCTAGACAAACTCAATGAACTAGGTGAGAGCAGGTACTATGGATTCCAGGACACTCTGGAGTAGAAGGAAATGAAATAGCGGATAAACTAGCAAAGAGGGGGACTGAAATACCTTTATGGGGGTCTGAACCCTTTTGCGGAATGTAATATTGGAAGAAATAGGTGAAGCCGAGAAAAAGAGAAGATCTGACCATTGGAAAGATCTAGTGGGGCTTATACAATCAAAGACTCTTCTGGGTGACTACAACCTGTTGAGATCAAATGAATGCATAAGTCAATGTAAAACTGCGCTAAGAGTTTTAACAGGGATCCTAACGGGACATTTTCGCCTGAATGGGCACCTGAAAAGCTCAAGATAGTGGATGTATATTTTGTGGCATGGAAGGAGTAACCTCCATCCACATACTTTCCAACTGCACAGCACTTCAGAATCCTAGAGCACAGCACCTGGGAGATTACTGGATAGAAAAGGAACATTTACCTAAGTTGAAGCCTGCAGATATCCTGAATTCCTCCGGGAAATAGGACTAAAGGAGCTACTAGTTTCTGAGACTCTCCCCAGAAACTAAGTAGAAGTAAGGTGTCTTAAACGCACTTGGAAAGCATTGCAAGGTCACGGTAGCCTGTGGGACATTGGACTCTGGTCATGAGAGTAACGAATTGGCGGATGAAACGACCAGACAAGGCTCATCAATGCCATTATTTGGACCAGAACCTTTCTGCGGCGCTGCAGAGTCAACAATAAATATGGTCAAAAGAAGTCTCATCAGGGACGCAATGCTTATGGAATTGACAGACGAAGCTCTATGCAGATTCTATCACCTAGGTGCTGAGGATTCACCGACAAGGAATTACTTGGGTACAGTATCGACTCTGATTCGCTGGATAATGCCTATATAGAGTACAGAGATTGCAATTCAGTCACAGAGGTGAATAGTGTGTCAATTAATCTCTCGTTTTTAAATGAATTGAATGACATGGCATATACAATTAGATAAAGCGAAATAATAATCTTATTAAGATTCAAAACATATATTTTTATGGCGAAAGTCTTGTGATCTTTTTCCCTAACGTTTGTTAGAATTCACAGAGAATCTGCTACAAATAACGCATTCACAATTTTGAATTCTCAATAAAAATAAATTGTTCAATACATTGCTAATACGATTGATAAAGGGTAATTTGAAATCGTATTAACAACAAAATACGGAATAATCATTGCGTATGTAGCTGACCTTTCAGTTAATTCATAAAATTTACATATTTATTACGATAAGGCTATACTCGAACCTAGCAACGTTCAATGATAAAATTATAATCATCCACCTTGACAACGAAACAAGCGATGGAAAAAACATGTTTATTTGTTAACCCCCTGCGGTTTCTTTACATGGCCGTTCTATTAAATAATATTGTATTAATTCGAGGTACATTATTGTCAATTGTTCCGAAAATAATCCTGCTAAGAAACAAACAACATAATTGACTCATAACCTTACTTATTAGGTATTGGGAAGAGATAAAATAGTATTAGCCATCAGTAGCGTATCGTAGGTTTTTGCCGCCAGTAGCTGACCGAAAATTTAATCCTCCCCCCTTATTTTAATTATTAATAAAGTTTAAATATTTTTTTCAAACGGACCTAATTACGGTTCGTCGCAAGCAACCCAGAGGAAGTAAAGAAAATAGGAGGTGTGATTGTTTTGTTTGATTGCATAACTGAGTGCTAGCAGTCATTTGTTAGTTTGTTCGCTCTCACTAGAGTCGACAGAAGCAAACAAGAGCCCCGGAAAATATGGAAACTAAAAGAAAGGTCATCGCAACCAGCCAATTAGGAACTAATGTTAACGATTCCATTACATTCGTAATCGTAAACATAATCGAGATAGTATTACCGGATGATTTTATCAATATAGATCAGCAGCGTTCACCAGTGTTGTCAATTTGAGGATAATAAATTATATGATTTTCAGACAATTTCGCTAACCGGATTTTTTTTGAATCGAATAACTTTTCAACATATTGACTGTTACAACAAGAATACAACTACAGCAGTATGGACCCGCAAACCCAGGGTTATCTGTATCTGGATCTGTAGAGTAGGGAGGGTGAGTGTAGGCTCACAGCACTTAGGCCACATGTGACCCATTGTACAACCTCCCGAGGAGTTGTCCTCCTAGGTCATCGTCCATCCTGTCCTTCCCAGGAAGGTGGACAGGTCACTAGGAGACACCTCCTTTATATCGGCAGGTGTAGGCCAAGACTCACCGAACACACACACTATTATTGACGATAACTCCAGACACTCGCATAAGACATGCCTGACAGTTTCATCTTCCTGTTCACACATCCTGCATAGAGGTGTGTCCACTAGCCCCATTGTATGGAGGTGGCTAGTAAGAATTCCTAAATCCTCCTAAGTCTAGGGTTTTTACAAAGGAGAAAGTGGATCGGTTCCTGCATATGGCACCTGATAATGTATAATTGATGATAAAGGTTGTTCTAGTATTAGGAATTGGAGGTGCTATGCGCTGGGACGAACTAGTTCATTTAAAAATGGATGTCATTGAAGATATGGACTCGGTCCTGGTCGTAAAAATGTTGCAGACAAAAAACAAGAAACCTCGTTTGTTTGCCATTATAGGCGATAATTATTTGCGTTTATTTCGAATATATGTTGCACTACGGCCATCAAATATACAGGGACGTCGTTTATTTTTGAAGTGTGTTAATGGGAAGTATCAAAGAATGGTTGTTGGTATTCACAAAACTAGTGCCGTGCCGCAAGAAATTGCAAAATTTTTGAAGTTAGAAAATTGGAAGGAGTATACTGGACATTCGCTAAGAAGAACATCTCCTACACTTCTTATTGATGGTGGCGGTGACCTCACTTGTCTTAAAAGACATGGAGGTTGGAAATCGAGTACGTTAGCAGAAGGATATATTGAAGAATCACGTATCAACAAAGAGAATACTGCCAGAAAAATATTGCAACCTGACAAAGAACGTACAAGTACCTGTTCAGATATTTCCTCGAATGTTTCATCAACAGTTACGAATATTTTGAGTTGTTCTAACATTAATGAAAATCTTTTGAATTGTTCGAAAATTGTTAGTGATAATTTCAGAGGTGCTTTGAATTTTGGCAATAATTGTTCCAATTGTACATTCAATATCAGTAAATAAAATATTTAGGAGTTACAATAACCAACAATAGGGATGGAGAAATGGAAATTGAGGAGAAAATAATGGCAGCAAACAGAGTCTTCCAGGCAAATAAAAATTTATTAAGAAGTAAATTTCTAGGCAAAAACATTAAAATGAAAATTTATAAAACGATAATTAGACCAACAATAACGTATGGAGCTGAAAATTTTTGAATGAAAAATACTAAGTGTCATTTTGGGACCCAAGAAAATAACTCAAAATGTATATAGGAGAAGAACAAATGAAGAACAGGAAAAAGACATCCAGAGGGACATCATAAGTGTAATAAAAGAGCAAAGGTTAAAATGGTTGGGACACGTGTGGAGAGCAGGCCCAAACAGCTCAATTTATGCGATGACTGAGTGGAAGCCAAGTGGCAAAAGAAAAAGAGGGAGGCCAAAATCAACGTGAATACAGGAGGTTGAAGATGGCATAAACTGCCTAGGTATCCGAAACTGGAAGGCGAAAACAACCGACAGGAAACAGTGGAGGAACATAATTAAACTGATTTGAAAACTTGGAAATGGGACCAGATCCCCCCCAAAAAATCTGGATCTAAAAAAACCGCTCCGGCGACTAAACCCCTCTTGGGGTACTTAGGCACTATATATAGTTGCCCAATTAGTTTGTTTTACTAAGACAATGTTTTTTTCTTCAAATTTCAATTAGAGAGCTCAAATGCAATTACTTTTAGTCCTAGGATTAAAAGTAGCGTTTTTAATCCTATGATTAAAAGTGTTGCTAAGCAACGAGCAAATTTTTGTACGGTAAGGGAATCGATGGCTTTTGCACCTGAAAATAGTACAAAAATGTCAACATTTTTTGATGGTTGGAGAAAAACTTATATTATTTGGGATAAATAATTTATAAAACCAAATATAATATATCATCAAATTAAGTGTGTATACAGTATTAACCAGCGCAATGTAAATTGAGGAAACAGTTTTATGCATTGTTGAGAATTGTGTTTAGTAACTGATCGTAAATTTGTGTTTGCCAAAACGTGACTAGTTCTAAACTGTTAACGTCAATGCCGTAACGTCCTTGTAATAATTTATTCACTTTTAATAATTGTATCTTTAATGTTGTTTCAACTGACAGGATCGAATTCCAAATTTCACATCAAATCGTTTATTGAAATACAAAGCATACAAAAAAATAATGTTTTACCAAAAGTGTTACATATTTTGGTGGACAAATAACCGTGTTTGTATACAGGGTGATTCTTAACTATTGGTACATAGGCATTGCCAAAGAAGGACTTTATATGTACCCAAAAATGAAAATCGAGCGGTCAGGACTTCTTGGTGCAATTGAAAATAATTTCCTCTATACATCCATCTTTTGAGGAAATATGTAACTATGTGAAGATATTGGAATAAAATTGTGCAGTTTCAATTAAATAGGACATAATATGTTTGGTATTTAAGTAAAGTTTACCTCGATAAGAACACCAACAATTTCTAGCTGACTGAATTACCAAAAAAACAGTGAACTTGCTGAGATTCGAACCAACACGGCTACTAATAAGGTTTAATTGACCCATGAAAAATAACATATTTCTCTTCCTGAACTGAACCAGTTAGTTTGTCGTAATTTATTCCGGTGACAAGGATAAATTTTATATTTTTTATGTATAAATACCTTGACCAAGTATGCGTCCAAGCTTCTTCTCCAGAAGTAGTAGCTTTAAAGGCTAACATAGACATCTGGGAAAGGCATCTTCTCAATCCAGCCATGCTAACCATCGTAGAACCATGTGACATTCCCGAAGGTGACGACATGTAAAATCATGGAGCGCGTAAGATGTAATTAAAAACAGTGAAACCGTTTAGAAATCTGTTTGGTACACTAAAACACTCCGAAGCACTTTGTTTTACGATGCCAATACATTTTCGCTTGTTCACATGAGGCTGTTACAGAAAATAATAAATGGCACATTGTTCTTTTATTGAAATAGGTGATAAAGGTTATCGGAATACAAACGGATATTATAGTGTTACTGTTGATTACAATAATTTTTTAGCTGGTGTTTCTACATTACGATTAATCAGAGACGAACTTTTAATCATCTACCAACTAAATAATTGACCAAACTTGCATTTACTAAAATAATTGTGGAAATATAGAAGAAACTGATAAATATCTACTAGTGATTTAAGAGAGCGGAAAGTGTTACACTATGTTGCTTGATATAAAAACAGTTTATCGAAAGTGGCGAAGGGATTTCTGCTCGGATTACAAGCAAGATTTTTTCTACGATCACACGATATTAAAGATATACAGGGTGACAACACTTATTCTCCGGAACTTGGTATCTCCGTTGTTGTAAGAGCTACGTAAAAAGTAAAGCGTAATTAGAACAACTTGAACCACATTGTACATTATACGTATTCATTAAAGCAATTAAATTATTGGCACATCTGTGAGCTGACATTATTAAGAGATCCAAAAATAATAAAGCAGAAACTAATATCACGAGGTATATCATTTACAATGTAATGCTCATGTGTGTATTCAAACGTGACATTTTGTTATTAACTTTGTCAATACTAATTATATCTATTGTTATATAAAAAAATGTCTTTTTTATCTGAAATATTAGTTTATGTTGGTAATTATCAGCTTTATTTCTTTTCAAGTCAAAGTTCAATACTTTCTACTGCTGAAACTTAGATTTATGTATTATGTTATGTATTCAATGATCTCATATTTGTAATAAATAGTTTTTTAATCATTTATATTAGCTCTTTAACATACGTGAAAATTTTTTGATAAGCTTCAATACCTCTTTGAATCCGACACTGAATAAAAATATGTGCAGTCAAAACGTATCAACAGATAAGTTACAATTAAGATAAACATTTCCCAAAAGTGGCAAGTAGCTCTAATTACCTATTAACTAATTAAATATTTCCCGACAAACATTTATTTGACACAATAGCTAAAACAAACCGGGAAAAAGTTATAAAATCCTTTTTTTCACACCATATGGCACTTAATATACCTACTCAACACACATAATTTAAAAAATGTAGTACTACTGTTAAGTATAGTTGTATAATTTCTAATTTTAAAAGGAATATTCACTGTTACCACGCAAAAGCGTAATGCTTAGTGTTATCAACCAAAAAGGATATTATTATTTTTTAATGTTCGTTTCGCAACACTACAAATTAATAAATAACGGTGACATCGGGTTTGCTAAAGATATGAATATATGTATCATTATTTTTATCATTTCATTTGAATTACAAAAACAATTTGTACCAAATTATTGACCCAAATATAAAATAAAGGTTTGTTAAGGAGTACGAATAGTAAATTATATTTGAATGGTGAATAAATAAGCGTTCTAAAATTAGACACCACGAATGAATAAGAACCAGCCAGAATTTGAGAGGCAATGTGGAATCAGTGTCTAAAAAAGACAAAATGGGTCCAAAACAAGAAAAGAATAATAATAATGCCTACAACCACTAATGATAGTAGGCACTGCGTTACTATTATTAGAAGTCTTTATCATCAGAAAATAATATATTTATTTCTATTTGGTCTATGTCCCTTTTTGTTATATTTTGGTTTTGGATTTATAATAATTTCAAATTAAAAATACCCTGTGGCCTACACCTGCCGATATAAGGAAGATGTCTCCTGGTGACCTGTCCTCCTTCCTGGGAAGGACAAGATGGCCGATGACCTAGGAGGACAACTCCTCGGGAGGATGTACAATGGGTCAAATGTGGCCTAAGTGCTGTTAGCCTACACTCACCCTCCCTACTTTACATTTTTGAATACTCTTATACCTTATTCCAAATTATTTGAATAAAAAAATTCACCTTCTTCCCCCCTTTAGGTGATGAAGTCAGTTTTGAGACTACATTGTTCTTGCCTAGGCATTTCCACGCCATTGTTGAAATAATCACACAGTGCACACAGATCAGTGCTTGACTATCCGACATTATGATAATCCTTTTCCTTGTATATCCTTTGTCAATATTGAATTGGGCACACTTTCTTATGGAGTGAATTTCCGCGTGAAAGATTTTTCCCAAGCTTTCTTCTATTGCTTTTAAGCAGTCTATGAGCCATTGAATGGCATTCTCTTCAAGTCTATGGTATTTGGATCACATTCCGTCTTGTTGCTTAGTTCCATAACGAATTTATTTGAAAAGTTATAGTACTTTTTCATCATGCCATCTTGTGTTTTTTTTTATTTCTAAGAAGTATGGAGGTGGTTTTCATACAATGATTCCCTCACTACTTAGTCTGTATCTTGTTCTTTCTGCAACACTTTCCACCACCATATGTAAGTTACATTTCAATAAAACAATGGTAGGTACCATTCATTCACAGCGGTCAAACTGGAACACGGATAGTGCAGATTCAGCAGGTCTCGAGGATAATCAAAGTTTATAAATAAGATAGGAGAACAATTAATATTCATTCTGGCATAAATCATAGTAGTAACATAATATCTTTTCTTTTTACACTTATAATATTAGTTTCATTGTATAAATATATTTAATCTAATTTGTTTTAAAAAAAAGCAAGTTTCGAATATTAAAATATAATTTGTAGAAGGGCGAAGTTGTTAATCATTTCCATGGCTGCCGTTGGGCATGCTCTTATTATATTGCTCCTGTAATGCATATACAGGCTAGTACAGACATGGAAAGACATAAAACTCAATACTAAATATTCTTACGTTAAAAAACTGAATCACTTACAATATATTACATTACTTTGAATAAATTCTGTATACTTAAGTACGAATAGATTTTATTAATGGCCGAAATAATGGAAAAAAATATTTTTTATTCCCAACAACTGATAAGGCAGTTGAGTTCAATGGTCATTTATCATATAAAATACAATCAACTTAGTTTCTTGAAGGTACCTCATTACGTTTAACTGCAATAATCAGCATTAGAATAGACACAGATGTGCAATTTATTATCAAAGATACTCTCAAAAAGTTTTACCATTCGACAATTTAGTTTCACATCCCATAGGATTCATTCTACCAGCATAACAAATGATGAATGATCGGCACATATGCTGTCGAAGAAAAAAGCAACTAACAAGAGTATGCAATTGATTATGGATGAATTTTAGCACGGTCTATTAAACTAGAAGTTTGTGTATGCGTTTGTAAGGATTAGATGAAAATTTTAATGGTATTTCGACAATGTTATATTTCATATTTCTAGCATATTATACTTATTAAAAAAGATGTCACTTTACTTTTGAACCGAGTTTTGTGTATCTCATTTCTCGAAACATGTGCTTATGATTAAGGATCGGCAGCGATTTGACAAAATATCGAAATATTTTTGGCAAAGAATTTTGAGGTAATGGATGTATTGAAAATTAAGAAAAAAATATATCATGTAGATTAATGTTGAACTTAGAGTTCTCATCGAATAAAAACTTTGAAATGCTAACCAAATTTTGTTGAAAAAAATACGAATCATGAGGTAATTACACATATTAAGCAAAGTTTGAGCCCTTGTAAAGAATTAAATATGGATTAAATGGAAAAACTAATTGATAAGAAGTCTAATTTGAAGCTTTATGAATACTATATAAAAATCTCAGAATCCTCAAATTACTTATGACCGTTCAATTCCTTATTGACATTCGGTTGCTACCACTAAAATATCGGATAAAAATCCATCTCTCGCTTTTCTATCCTCTATGACTGACATTGTCTCTCTGCTTCGGTAGTCGCGTGCCGTTCCATTGTTGATACAACGCTCGCCGGTCTCGGCGGTCTCCCAGTTCAGTACTGACGAAGCTTATAGAGTAGTACGTGAACCAAAATCCGCTTGGACCGCTTGGCTACCTACATGTTGCGGAGCTTTCATATTTCTAATAAAATTTTCGTTAGGTGAACTTAAACGTGAGGACGTAGGGAAACAAAAAAATATACAAAGCATAATTGTGCAAGGTCGAATTTGGTAGATGCCCCTTTTAAGGTTAATGCAGTTAGGACAAGTTGAGTTTTGAAAAGGGAAATGGGAATTTGATTATTTGGAATGATCAGTCTATACATAACCGTGGTATTGAAAAGAGTAAATTCAGATACACAGTTGTATAAATTAAAATTGAAAAACTATTAATTTAGAAATAACCTGCTACTTTAGAAAATTAATTAAATTGAATAATCTATATTGGACTATTATTAATAGGTAGTGATTTGAAGTTGTATATTTATTCGACGCACTTCAGAAGCACTTACAAACAACTTTTCGAAGTCTATTTTAAGAAGTTTATTTTTAAATTTAGTCGGCGAATACGTTCAGACATCTTACATAGAATTTAATCATCAAATCAGAAATCAGAAGTAACAAAGACCTGAATTTATAAATATTAGTCATGCCACTATGGTACAATAATTATAATAAGCTACTTTTAAAAGTAGGTCACTGTCAACACTTACATTACTGTTCTGACATTACTAGAACATTCCAACAAGAGACATATCAACAAATTTCTTCAGGGAAACATTGGAAAAAAAAGAAAACTTAATTTCCATCTTTGGTAATTTCTAAATAATTTTTGTCTAAAAAGATGGTGGCGTCCAAATCGTGGGGGTTATTTTGTTAAGATGAAATTTGGACTGACAACTTGTTAATAATATCTCGTCACTTTTAGTTTTATCATGATCATTTCGTGAATGGTATCAGAAAAGTTAAGATAAAATTATATTCAGTTATTTCAGGAACTGTTTCTATATATGATATTAAAAATAATACGGTGTAGTATAGTTTGAATATTAGTATAAATACTATAAATATTCTAGACTGATTGTGACTTGATTGATATTAATATATGAAATTGATATTTTAAAAAACATATCGCTGGCTGTTATTTTATAAAAAGGTTGTTGTGCGGGTACCTCAGGGTTAGGTCAAGTAAAGGTCAGTTAAACTCGTTAAACGCGACCATGCCAACCTGCATCCTGCATACTATTTAGTCAATGATTAAATAGACTAAACGCAGTATTGGATTGAGAAGTGTAAGAATATTTTCTTAACCTTCCTATATAATGGTTATTTATGATACAAGTGCCATACATTTGCGCACGAGTTGCGAAAATGCAAGGCACGAACGTAGCTGGTGCCTTTTTCGCAACTAGTGCGCAAAAGTACTTCACGCACAAGTGTCATACAAAACTTTATCTACGACCACATGAAGAAAAAATAAAAAAAATGTGATCTGAATACAGAATAGTAAAATGAATATAGAATAGATCGTCTAATTTTTAACCATGCTTTAAAATTTAACAGCTGCTCACAGAATTGTCCCTTATGTATTCTTAAGGGTCGTTTAAAAGAATTCTAGTTACAGTCAAGATAGATCCCTATTTGGCCTAACCAAGCTATTAAACTTTAAGTAAGCAAAACATCAGAAAATGTAACTTCAACTTCTGTCATTCTGACGATGATATTTAAAACATTATTTAAAATATCGAAGTACTTATCAATTTTGAATGTTTATATATTTTTTAATGAAGTGGAATTAATCAGAAAGTTTTAGTTTCATTTTAAATAGTAATATAAGTACTAATAAAAATACTTTTGGGTAGACATGAGTGCTCATCTGATTCTTTTTAATTTCAGGTACGACATCCCATATTCGCCTCTGGCCTAATACTCAAGTATTTAATTTTTTTACATTAATATTGTAGTTACATTTTATGGTTATTACATTTTTTGATTATATAATTTATCTATTTTTTATCTCTTACAGAATACACTTTATATCTTTAACCTTTTCTTGCGTTTCTATCATATTTTTTTTTAACCAATGATAACTTTCAAAATTTTGCACTTTTTTTATTGCTGTTGTATATAGAGTTCTAAACATCTTGCGAATATTATTATTAAATAATAAGAATGAAGCTAAAATTGAGAAGATGATATTGGAAACAGAAAAAGAGAGAAAAATGCGAAGACTTTTTCGGAGAATTTATAACTTGTTTATTTCGCTGGATTATCTAAAACAATGAAGAGTTCTATACACTTTGGTCTGTATATTACATGTTGAAGACAACTATATGAATGTTAAAAATGGCGTAGATATAAGAAGATATTTGAAGTTGCTGGCCTATTTAAAGGTAAAGAAGTTGGGAGGATTTTCCCACTTACTACACCAAAGAAGTTTCACGTTTTTTTTTTAATTCATTTAAAGTGATGTAGCCGTGATTTTGCCTCATCGGGAAGTATACAAGTTGTGACCTAGATAAGTTACCTTACCTTTGAAAAATTAAAAAAAATTTGAATCTAATTTCAAGTTAAATTTTCGACATAATGCAAATACATTCCTAAAATTGTTTAGATGATGCTGCTCTGAGCTTCCCAAAATTTTATAATATCATCAAGTTATAAGAATGGTTTTTAATCGAATACACCTGAGAAAGCTAATGACAACATTCTTCATTTAAAAAAAAACCGTTGTGACTTACGTTCAAACCAAATGGAAGTCGAGGAGGGAATTTATCTCTGACTAATTGTAATATTATTTATTATCAAAAATAAAGGTTACAATATTTTATGACAAGTATATTTTATTTATCACTCAACGCTTAAAGTTCTTAAAGTGATGGCATCAAGATAGTTTGTTCACACTAATCTCTTATTTATGTAATCTCCATGTTTTTCCTCTTTTTGAGATTTTCTTGGAACCAATAAATGCACTGCCATTTTCTGGAAGATTTTTAAGTGGCTTATTTAAATCATTTTTGCATAATAATTCCAGTTTCTGTTCGTAGAAATCATTATGAATTAATAAGTCATTCTTCAATGAAAATATGTCTGAAGAAGTTTTCGAAAAACAAGACATTACAAACTTCATACTGGAATATCCAGATGTTAAATATTTATTAGAAAAAGTAATTTTTACAAGATATATATAAGTACGATGAAGTGAAAATACTTATAATCCATTCTTTTGGGTTGCATTGATTTTTGGAATTGCGGGTGGTTGTCACCGAGACGAATTTTTGAATTTGAAGCTAGAAAATATTGAAGATATGAACAACAAACTATTTCGTAATACTGGATTATTTAGATGTTGTTAGAAAATCTATACTTAGCTCTTTTGCCAGCAGAATTAAAAGATTTTTTAAATACGTAAAATATAAATCCGTAAAGAAGATTGTGGGTATTCATAAATTTGGTAAAAACTTCAATGCTAAATAATATACGGGACACTGCTCCCGCATAGGTTCTGCCACTTTACTTGTAAATTCAGGACGTGCCAGGAAGTCCTCCTCAATTGTAGAATAAGTGTACATTGAGTAAGTAA
>CAJUYH010009804.1:0-13190 GCA_910591685.1 Galerucella tenella
GAGAAAAGACGCTGTCATTTGAATTTCATTCCTGTCCAGTTTTCGTCTTGGGTTTTTAACTGCCTAATATGTTTGTCGAGAGTCCAATTATTAATAAAAGTGACGATTTGGTTGTTCCTCTGGATATTGAAGAGTCTGCAAGAAGAGCAAATCTGGAACTCTTACCTATGGAGTGCTAAAAATATTTTTAACACTAGTGTTAAAAGTATTTTTAACACGCTGCTATGTAAACAATCGTTTTTAACATTGTTTGCTATCATTAAAAGTGTCACTTTTAATGACAGTTGTACAAAAATTTTTTTTTATAACGGAACAAACAAAAGGATCATTTATTTATAAATCTTAGAAGGTTTCATAAATGTTAAAAAAAACTTTCAAATATCAAAAAAAAACCTTTCCAAATAAAAATATAGTTCTGTGAATGTGTATCGTTCTTGAAATTCCTAATATTCTACTACCGTCAAATGTCTGAATCTGAATGAATTCTTACAAAACCAATCTATTTTTAATTTTAAAACTACAAAAAAATATCTACATTTGTATTTGGAAAATTTATGGAAACGTTTCCTTCAAAAGGTAAGTAACTATCAAATATGTTAAGGTTATGTGAAAATACTATTGTTAAATTATACTAATTTTATTACAGAAACTTATACTTAAATTGTCAAAAGAAATCACGAATAACACAAAAAAAATTAAAGTTCGTTGAAATTTGATTTGAATAGTCTAAGTGCACAATTAAATGTCTTGGAGAAAATTTATGGAATGTTTGGACTTACAGTTCCATCATCTTCTTGGAATAAACAGAATCTTTTTATTGTGTGGAGGCCTCTTCAAATTTGGTAAAATTTATTATTTTTTATTTTATTTTTGGAACGCAGAGGATTTTTTTAATATCTTTTTTTTCTGACAGTTCTTGTCACCGCAATCCTTCAAAAATATCAATCTCCATGGTATCCACCATTTCTCCTTTCCTGAACACTCTTAGATTTATTTTTAATTTTTAATGAAAAACGACAATTCCTTTTCTGTAAATATACCTATTCTTCACTTACGCTTGAATTTAATTTTCAAATTAACACTTCTTAAAATTAGTTTATAAATCATAGAGCTATTTACAAATTGTACATAATATGTTCTCTTCCTTCATTATTCTTAAATTTTCAATAAATGATCCCATCTTACTATTTTCTAAGTTATACTAACTAAATTTCATGAAAACATTATATAATATTAAATATTAAAAGCAAATTATTTTAATAAATTTTTTTTATTAGATATTTTTCATTTGATAATATTTTTATATTTAAATGATTGAGAGTTTCTGATTCCTCACATTGAACATATCATCTCAATACATCAATGTAGGAGGTTTTCTATGAGTCTAGGTTTAAGGTATCTGTCTTAATAAAATTCTATTCGTAATATTAAAAATGATGACAGATTTCTAAAAAAAACTATAAAGAATAAACATTTTTATATAAAATCAATTGCATCGCGCCTACACATTAATCGCTTATAATTTTGGCAACCCAGCAATAATCTGCGTGTTCCTCACCTAGATATCGGAATACAACTCAATCTTGTGCGTGCCAATACCAAATTTTGTGATTATTAGGCCAATTGCTCGGAACCCATAAATATGTTCACAAATACAAAAGTAATTATTTCGGTATATTTTTCTTAATGTAACAGTTTATTGCATTTAAATCGTTAATGAATAGAGTTCATCAGGAAGATATAATGATTGAGATTGGTTTATGAATTGCATTAGTGATTTGCGTCCCAAAAACTGCTGTTTTTTTCAATTTTTTAATCATTTATCCGCTGAGGCTGCAGGAAATGGAACGAAAATGACATTTTGTACCAAGGAATCTTATAGCAAATTTCTGGCTCTTAACTTTTAACTTTTATACACATGCAGTAAGTAAAATTCGGAAATTTGTCGAAGAATTGGTCTATTATTGGGTGTTTTAGCTATGGACTATTCTGCAATTAGCACTTAAAAGCCTAAAATTCGGTAGAGGCAACGTATTATCATTTCCCATGATATTTTTTCGAAATTTCAGCAAATATCCCGCCTACTAATCTCACATCCATGTTTTCAAAGTTGTTGGCTATCCCGAACTTGACTATTGGGTAATTAATAGTTTAAATTTGAAGTACTCCCGACAAACAATCAGAGTTTTAATTACTTTTTTGTTCCTTCTACGTGGACAAATATTCGTTCTATTTATACCGTTTCTTTGTTTTGGTTTAAAAGCTTATTGTGGACCCTCCTAGTGTTCTGACTACAACCTATTCAGCCAATCCGTTCCCTGTATTAGCTCATACAGGTTCTTTGCTGGTTGGTTGTAAAAGTCTTCTGGAGTCATTTGGGTTCTGCCATACAGTTTCTGCCTTCTGTGGTCCAGCGACTCACAGTTGCATAGTTTGCAAAGCTGTTTCGGTATCCTTTTTGCATCTTCTGCATGTGAGGTCTCCGTTGTACAGCCCTATTTTGTTTAGGTACTCCTTTGTGGGAAAGTGTCCCGTAAGTAGCCCCGTAATGGTGCGTAGTTTGTTCCTGCTCATTGAGAGCAATTCTTTCGCTACTTTTTCTGATGGTTCTTTTATGAATTTCTTTCCATGTATTCGCCTGGGCGTATTCTTCCAGTGTTTATTGTGTTGTTCTTTCACCCACCCTTTCAACCATGACCTCGTTAAGCATCTGGGGATGCCCACAGCAGGTTCGGGTCTGTTCATCAGAGTTGACGATCCTGCTCTTGCGAGTTCGTCAGCTTTTTGATTGCCAGCGATTCCTTTGTGACCTGGGACCCAATCCAGTGTTACACTGTTCCGAGCCGCCAGTCTTCTGAGTTCTTCGCCGCATTCACATACCAGCCGAGATGTCACCCTATAGCTCTGAAGTGCTTTTAGGGCAGCTTGACTGTCACTGTAGATCCTGATGTGCCTCTTGTTGTAGGCTCTCATGTTATTTGCCCTTGCACATGCAAGTATTGCATAGACCTCTGCTTGAAATACAGAGGCGTATTTCCCTAGCGAGACGATTCCTTCATATTTGCTTATGCCCGCTTCGGTGCCGAGCTCATTTTTCAATCTGTCTGTATACCAGATCAGTTCATTCGCTCTACTAAGTGGTGGTGCGTTCTCTTCCTCAAGCTCCTTTCGATATTTGATGACAATCTCGAAGTTCTTGCGAAAGATATATCTGGTGGTCATGTGGTCTGTTGGCATTTTGGAGATGTCGTCATCCACATGCCTTATCTCTGTGTGTTCTCTCCCATGTGCCACGTCATGGTCTGATGCTCTTTCCAGTCGGGTTGGTACTGCCCTTGCTTCGCATATTATGACACAATGTAGCGAAGGAAGGTCTAGCATTGTCTCCAGCGCCGCTGTAGGAGTAGTCCTCATCGCCCCTGTAATGCCAATGCATGCAAGTCTTTGGACCTTTCTTAGTTTTAGCATAGCAGAGGATTGTCTGATCTTTGGCCACCATACCTAAGATGCATATGTGATCCTGAGAATGACAATCATTCTGTACAGCCAGTGTACCATGCTGGGTCCAAGTCCCCATTTAGTGCCGTAAGTGCGTCTGGCAACCATGAAAATCACCTCTGCTTTCTTGATCACGTGCTGAAGATGTCGGTTCCAAGTTAAGCCTGGGTCTAGGATAACCCCAAGATATTTCACTTCATCCGACAATCGTATTGGTTTATCTTGAAGCGTCAAAGGACCAGGTCCTCCCCTTTTCCTTCTTCTGGTGAACGCAATTATCTGTGTTTTGAAGGACTAATGCGTAGCCCTTCTTTTACAGTCCAGCCTGTTACTACATTCAAAGCCATCTGGAGTCTGTCTCTGGTTGTACTGTTGTATTTACCTTAGGATAGAATTACCAGGTTGTCTGCATATCCTATGATGTTGAATTCTTCTCTGTGTAGGGTTATGATGAGCCCATTGATGACCAGGTTCTACAGCAGCGAGGATAGTACAACCCCTGGTTGCACGTACGGCCATTGTCTCCCCCATCAGAGTTGTTTTTGTGAGCCTACTTCTGAAAATGCAGTCTATCCACCTGCAGCTCGTGGCATCGATCCCAGAATTCATCGTCACCTTAGCTATAGATTCATAGGAGGTGTTGTCAAAAGCTCCTTCTATATCAAGAAAGGCTGCGAGCAGTACCTCTTTGTTTTCCAGCACGTATTCAGACCTTTTTACGGGTTGATGTAATGATGTTTCTCGGTTGATTTTCCCTCTCTGTATGCATATTGATTTCGGTTTATTGGTCTTGTAGCTAGAATACCGTCCTTGGTATGTCTGTGGAGAAGTTTTTCAAGAGTCTTCAGCAAAAATGACATTATAGTGATTGGTCTCAGAGCTTTAGCCGTGTCTTGTCCAGATTTTCCAGGTTTTGGTATAAATGTAGCTCTGATGCGTTGCCAGGTTCTTGAAATATGCCCTACAGCTAGGCTAGCTCTGAGCAATTTATCCACCCTGTAGTGCAGTGTGTTGCCTCCTTTTTGGAGTAGGATAGGATAAATCCCGTCTGGTCCCGGTGATTCATATGGTTTGAAGCTGTTAATAGCCCATTTTGTTTTTTCCGCATCTACCACTACCTTCGCTATTCGCCAGTCTATCCTGGATGCCCATCGTGGTCGATCCAGTTCTGTCGCTGGACAGTTCTGCGGTGGCATGGTAGGTATTGATCCAGGGGAGTGTACCTTAAGTAGCTCTTCCATGGTTTATTTCCCATTTTCAGTGTATTGCCCGTTATCTTTTTTGATAACGTATATAGTTTGATTAGAGTCCTTGGAGAGAATCTTCTGCAGTCTGGCACACTCGTGAGTCTGTCCTATCTCCTCACAGTGCCTTCTCCAGGAGTCTCTCTTGATTTTCCTTATCAGTTTGCTGTATTCAGTTAGGGCCCTCTCATAATCCGTCCATTCTTCTGAATTTTCCTGTGATACAAACAAATAATATTAATTAGGGATACAAGTAAATGAGATTAATATTAAATATTTCAACTGATTCTTGACTGTAAATAAATTACGAAAAAAGTCATGAGAATAATATTGTTACAATACAAAACTTTGATTTAGGAATAATAAAAATGTATGTTGGTATTATGAGAATTTACCTATAAGCTACAGGATCTTTAAGATATAGGATCTGCAACTTGAAACTTTACAGATTTGTAAAATTTGCTATTCTGGAACCAAATCTGTAAGAGTCATAGTTACAGATCTTCACCTTATGGGTTTCAACTTCACTTCTGTTTATAATGTCAAAATTCTAACCTCAAAACCGTTAAAAGTATTTAACAGCTATGTGTGTACCGACCTGGTAAACCTTAATACTAATTGATATTTTTACAATTTGTAATAAAAGAATGGCGTGAGTAAACTAATGAAATAATTTAGTTAACATATTATTTAAATATACGTATTTTTTGGAACACAAGTTGTAAAAAGAGAAAGGACCAAAAATACGTCTCCAGAGCAATTGGAGTTATACTTACAATTCATGGAAAATGATTACATTTTTCGCAGTAATACTATTATAAACCCCACTCATCCCCATTATTTAATTAAAAAGTGGGAAGAGTTAGTGGCACAATTATTTAAATGCATTGTGAAAAGACTGTGAATTAATTATTATTACTTTCACTACAAAGGGAATTCCTAAATTATTCTCGATAACAAGAGGTCTTAAATTATGAATTAAGAATTGAACAATATATTTGTCCAACCGAAACGTTTGTCTAAAATGCCTGTCTGGCATATCAAACGGATTAAATTGATCCCTTAAGTGTCTTCGTTAGATTCTTATATGATTTCTGAAAATGTGGAAAGTGTACCTATTTTATAATAACACCATGAAAAATATGTGCAAACCGATTCTCATCCTCTTCCAACAGAATACCGGCAAAAATATTTAATTGTCCGTTCATATTAATGTCAATGAAGTTAACTTAAGAAATTAATAATCACTTGAAAAGCGCAAAAAAAACTAAAAACTCTACAACTCTTTAACTAATAATACACGAAAAATGATGATAATAATAATACAACATAATACCACACCCCGTACTGCTTACAGTGACAGATGTCGAGCCCTTAGATATTTACGAATCTGTAAGGAATCTGTAAGTAACAGGTGAGGTTAGAATCGCATTTCCTGTAACTCTTACAGATTTCGGCTTATAGATTATAGATTAGAGATTCCACCATTAGTTCCAGTTTCACGTGTTTCATATCGGTAACTAAATTTTTATCATCTTTTATTACTGATTAATGAAAGTTTTGTATCGTGACAATTATTTTCATCATTTTCTTCGTAATTTATCTACAGTCACTCAGAAGATTTAATATCAACTTCTTTCATTTGTATTCTCAATGAATAGTGTTTGTTTGTATCTCAGCTTTGTAGTGCCTTTCAGTATGTTCCAAATTCCAATTCCAAAATACCATTCAATACCATTACATTCTTGTTTCAAGTTACTATATTCCTAATTTATAGCCTGATAATGATAATAGCCTATCCAAACTAGTAGCAGCAGGTTGATTGGACCTACTTGTGACAAATAAACTATATTGTGGTTTGACTTATGGTTTTTGAAACCACAATTGAGATATGGATGAACTCTTGGAGCTAGAAACAACTAGTTTCATTTATAACAATAATATAAGCAGATTCCACAAAGTAAGGGTACAAACAGTAAATTCTCAATGTATTCACTCATCACCTTCACAAATCATCTTCTTTCCAAACTGTCAAATAGCATATTTTCAGGAAGTGAATTTTTTTGTTAAAGCTGAAGAATATAGCATACATAATAAAAACAGTCTGGAAGGTGAGACCTTAACAGCATGTAAGCTGAGGTTACTTTATTTTCTTCGCAGAATAGTACGTACGTTCAGGATCTTTTTTTGCCTCTACATTACTTTTGTAAGAGGTGTGACCTGGTACTAAGCTGAGAATTGTTCGACTGTTCAGCTCTTGTAGGGTTGCCAAGTAATGCAGCGAGTTTGGAATTAATATGAATAGAGCCGATTGCTTTTTCAGCCACTTGCTTGTCGGAGTACATGTCACTTATGTTTGCTTCATGCAACTGCCTTTAAAACTCTCCAGCATAGTGACGTATTACTGCAAATTATGTCTGGAGTATCATCATTTTTTATGACTTAGCCATAAATAAAGACAAGCAGGCCATATCAGCATTAATTGGAGGTCCTTCCATGACTTGCCTATCTGTTATCACTGCTTTGAAGTTCTTCACAAATCTGTACTAGTATGATGGTATTTACATTATAAGGTCGGATTCCAGCTCTTTGTTAAGCTTGTTTTACATATTACCATAATAGTCTGTTGAAGGGTTTTTGTCTTCTGCTTCAAAAGTTGACGGATCTAGCTTATCTTTTATGTAGGCAACTGGTGGTAGAGTTTGTTCACCCATCCTCTGCCCTTACGTCATGATCGGTGAAGTATTCTGTTTTTCTACGTTTGTCTTATATAAGTTGGATGTTATTTTACACTTAACCTCACAATTATAATCAATGACGTCATAATTCCATCTCATCCTTCATGAATGAGAGATCAAGATGGAGAATGTATGACGTAACGGCAAAGGATAGTTGAGCAAACTATATGTTCGCCATTACTAATGCGGCTGTTGGGGTTTTTCTTATAGCTGCCTGGACTACCAGAAAAGATTTGCTGTTGAACGCTCGAGTTTTTCAAGTATTTGGTCACCGTACCACCAAACCAGATTCTCTCATGACTAGTTGGACCCGAGTTTTTGCCGCATATCATTCTGCACAGGCTGCTGGCAATCGGATCTATCTGAGTTATTTTTTGAGCTTTGCTAATTGGCACAATAGTCTATTTTTATGAATGAGATAGTAGTAAAATATTGAGGCATAATTATTTTCGTGCGGCGCTATTTCGTCCAGCGCTATTTTGACTACTACAGAGCCATGCCACTTAACGTCATAACCCACGTCGTAATAACAAGCCGGTGATATAGTTGAAATAATACCCTTCTTGGTGTGCGTCATCGATTGTGACGTATATCCGGGTTTTCGGCATGTCGTTTATTTTATTTTCTATTTTGACAAGTAGCTAACCTTAGATTTGATGAATAAAATCACCTGGATCGTATTCAGCCAAATTCGAGAAGAC
The DNA here is from genome assembly GCA_910591685.1 of Galerucella tenella. Lineage (NCBI taxonomy): Eukaryota > Metazoa > Arthropoda > Insecta > Coleoptera > Chrysomelidae > Galerucella > Galerucella tenella. The sequence goes on from CAJUYH010009804.1 coordinate 8,182, forward strand.
AATGCAATTCATAATTACCAGCTTCTTTTTCTTACTGAAAATACTTGACAGCTTTCAAAATACTGATGTTTTTCCGTATATCCATGCATATTTTTGTATTTTTTAAATAAATAAAACAATAAGATTGATATTCACTTTTCATAAATAATAATTGCCGTGAACAACAAAGTACATACCTGTCGAGAACTGTCAGTGTGACAGTAGGAAAAAACGTAAGACACATTGCCGCTACGAAAGTAACGCCTTCATAGTATTTTAAAACCTCGATTGATAGGTTAAGCTTGCGCGTAATCTAAAAAGCAACCAATCAAATTTTTGTAACTAAAAGATTAGGGTTAACGTTTGTAATACATTTAAACGGTTCATTATTGTGATATTTTGATTAGGATTAATCACAGACATGCCTTTTTTCCCATTTCTTCCTACCTAATGTGTTAGAAGGGCATTAACAATAGATGACGCACACCAAAAAGGGTATTATTTCAACCATAGTACGAATGAGAATGAGTACTGAATATCAAAATGAGTAGGTACTTACCGGATGTATCACGTAACGTATTTTATTTCACACTGTGCAACACAATAGTATATTAAAGTATAAGTGGATATTGAGGTCTTTAAAACACGCGCGATTTTTGGAGCACGACAGCGATTTTTGGAGCACGACGGCGATTTTTGGAGCACGACGGCGAAGCCGGAGTGCTCGAAATATAGCAAGTGTTATAAAGACCAGTTATCCACGAATACTTTACGATATTTTTTTTTATTGGTGCACTTATAAATACCGGTCTATAACTACTACAACAAGAAATGGAAATCATAGATGGAAACGTCAACTAAATGTCAAATGGTTGAATTCGTGACGTATATGATGTACACCTTGCGTTGTCATGGAAATGAGAAAAACATAAACTAATTTGTATTTTGATGGAAGTTCAACCTTATTGAGTTCTGTGAATGTCGATTGTATTAATTTAAATACCATTTCCTAAGATTTGAAAAATGGAAATATTAATATTTTAAACAATACCAACGGCACCTTCCATTTTAATTTATAAATTTGACATTGTTAAATATCGTTCGAATAAAAGTTTTGACGTTACAAACTACTCCTGTCAGATCAATAATAAAAAAATTGATATTTAGACATGATTTAGACCATAGATTTAGACTTCGTTTCTCGAGTTGTTGATGTTGCCACGGTAACTTTAAAACACGCGCGTGCTAAAAAGTTCGATTTAAACACGCTGAGGCGTGCTTTAAATAGGTAAAATGGTTCACCAATAAAAAAACATTTTTTCAATAACGTCAATATTTGTCATTATTAGACTTTCTCAAAAAAATCACTTTACAACTCCTACATAGTAGCGATGCAAATATGCATGTCAATAAATTAAAATTACTTGTTCCAAAAATTTGAAATATTCAAATAGCGGATGTATTAATGACTTTTATAATATTCTTAGGCTTGTCAAGTATTACTCATAGTTGATATATTCTACTCAAGTGCTGCTACACGCTAAAAAATATGTTTACATTAATTTTGATAGTACTCAAAGGTAGCAATAGTACATTGTTATTGAGATATTGTTCAACATATTTCATTTTTGCTACTACTGTATATTATTTTCTTTCGAAATACAGATTTAAATAAACCCGAAGATGAAAGAATAAAATACAGGAAGATTACGTGAATAACGTTAGAATTGTTCCTTCTATACCATTTTTATCAATTATATAATACCATACTCAGTTCGCTGCTATATGAAGAGATATATTATGTCGAACACTTGGCTGTTATCTTTAAGAAACTTCTAACTGCTTTTATGTTATTTTTCTTGTGATCTTTTTTCTGGTATCGGTGAATTCAGTTTCAAAATTCATTTCCACTCGTTGATAATACAAACCCATTCCAATACAGTGGTAAATGGATCCATCAAACTGGAATAATAAAAAAGGGTGATAAGCTGGGCAAATGATGGGAATTACAAATGTTCATTTGGGAAATCAACAATGTTTAAATGGAAAATCGAGTTACAAAAACAGTACGAAATTCGTTTATTGGGCTTGATGTTTATTCGCTAAAATGAAAACCAAATTTTAAAAACGTATGCCGGGTGGGCAAATAAAAACGGCAATCGAGCATATATTTGGAACGGATTGTAGTACAGCTTTGGGAGAAATTATTACTCTAAGAACATTTTGTACATACCTACCACATCGTATGGAGACCCCTATGGGGTATGACAAATGGCTATAAAAAAGTGTCGTCCTTCATTCTTCAATAATATACAGAGGAGTTTTAAATTTATTCAAACCGGAAAAAAATCAGTACCGATCGTAAAAAATTAGTTCGTTTTGTTCATATAAAAAATTTCACCCTGTACATGGTTTTCAAAATCTCTAATGATAATCTTACAAAGTACACAAAGAGACAACAACAAAATTTATTTTTTCTCCACACGATTGCTCAGTTTTTAACAAAAAAATTAAATTTAACTATAAATCAGCAACATGAACCATACCTTTAAATGGCCACCTAGATCCCCTGACTCCAACCCCGTCGACTTCCATACGGAGGCGATTGAAAGGAATGGTTTATGGGAAAATATAAAAAGACGCCAAAAGTTAACTGACTGAATTATTTATTTTTGTAATACAATCAGGAATGATCCTTTAACACTCAGGTAATCAATAAGACATTTGAAAGTCTGACGAACAAATTCTTCAGAAGCAGGTGGACTTTACTTAGAAAATCTGTAATAAATATGTATTACACCGAAAGAAGAGTTATTTATAGACAAATAAACTGATTTGTTTGACCACCCTTTGTTTAAAAGTAACATTGCTCATTTATTATTAAAAAGCCATATTAACGTGAAAATATTGAGAAATTTTGATATAAAAAAATTATTTATTCGAGTGTAATTTCTTTAATGTAAAAAAATTTGTTCTTTTTTATGCACACCTTCATACAATTGTTTTTCATAAACTATAAAAGTTCACGAAGCACAATAAAATATTTTATTATAAAATATAACGATGCTATTTGGGTAAAAATTGTTTTCAATACCCAGAAAAAAAATTAACATCTTGAATAATATTCCATTACTTTAAAACAACAAATTAAATATTCATAGTTAATCATTTGAAAGTTTTGACAGAAATTTATATTTTTTAAATAAGCCCATATATTATTAGCCTCAAATGAGATTTACTTTATACCGAAAAAATAAGTATTTCAGTACATTGTACATTTATTGTTACGAGAAAAAAACTTATTTGCTACAAATCACATATTTCTTCACCCGTAAGAAATCACATTGGCCTACAAATTATGTGGCAGTTAAAACAAATAATTCTCACCCCACCCATTCTTCTTATTCGGTAACGGTCACCACCTGTATACGTTTGGCGTCAGTCTGCATGTGAAATAAGATCAGTTTTTGCAATTTTACTAATTATTTTGTTTTGGCGAAGTATGTGGTTAAAGTGCTCTGGACAAAAATAAGTTCAATAATAGAATGAATGAATTGTTAAACACAAGAATTCTGAGATATCTTTGAAGGTGAGGAAATAAATGACAATTATATTCAAGTAGGTAGAAGTAACAAGTAAGCGGAATGTACCTCAAACATACACATTTTTCAATTAAACCTGTCAGATCTACTCCAAGACCTCCAAAAAACTATTATGGGGAAAGCATTAATGAGCAGACTTAAGGATAGACAGGGCTATCTTGTGTATCCCATTGTTGGTTATGTTTTAGATCATGTAGGTATGTTTAATTTTAACAATGTATGATTTCCATTTGATAAATGTATGGTATCTATTTTAAAAATGTATAGTTTTCTTTTTAATAGATCAAAATATTCAGCAGCAAGTTTTTCATTCCTATCCTGCTTTCCTGCTAAACAGTTTTATGCATAAATAGTGACCATTAATTTTTATTAGATTTGAACATGTTTGTCATAAAAATACTGTTATTTGATCGACTAGTCCACACATACAAAACGAAAGTCAACTTTGTTGTTCGACATAGTCTGGAAACGGCTTAGACAAATAGTTGTGAAAAATATATTTTCCTAAGTAACCTAATTATTTAGAGAACCGTGTGGAAGTCACCCATCATACTGCTTAATACACCGTGAACTTTTAATATATTTCTAAATATTTAGAAACATTTCAAAAGCTCAATGTATTGAATAGTGCATGTAGGTAACTTCCATAAACAAAAAACAATACCATAAATAATTCGGTTTTCTAGTGAAATATATTTTTTTTATACTTAACAGAAAATACTACATTTTCAACTGTTTATAAAATACAGTAAATATGACATTTTCGGAACAGCGCACGGAAATTTTTTCCCGATCCCTATTTCCGTGCGCTTACGAGTAATGTGTCTATAGCAACGATTTATTTATTAATGACAAATTTTATTTTCTGTCAGTGAAAATTAAGTATTTATGTATTTATTACATTTTGCAAAAATGAATTCAGATTGTGAAGAAAATCGGGATATTCCCGAAAATATCTTACAACAAGCGGCAGAAGTGAGTGCAGATTTATTACCAGTGAAATCCAGGTTGAGATATGAACAAGAATATAACAGTTTTACCGAATGGCGGACTCAGAAACGAATCAAAATTGTGAGTGACGATATTCTTGACGATATTCTATTTTTAGTATATTTTTCTGAAAAAGCCAACACTATGAAATCCTCCACTTTATGGAGTCGATTCTCTATGTTAAAGAGTTGCTTGACAATAAAAGAAAATACTCACCATCAATATCCAAAAACGATTGCTTTTTTGAAACGACAAGCTGTAGGATATATACCAAAGAAATCCAAGATTCTTACAGCAGAACAAGTAACCAAATTTTTATGTGAAGCTTCAGATGGAGAATATCTACTAGCAAAAGTAATTTTAGTGTTTGGCATCTTCGGTGCATGCCGCAGAGCTTCAACAATAATACGAATTGTACAATAAATATTACTATTAATA
>CAJUYH010009805.1:0-13185 GCA_910591685.1 Galerucella tenella
GTTGGCACAATTCTGGTGCATATCTTTCGGGCCTGTTTGGCACGCAGGTATGTCCCTGAACAGTGGAGGCAGGTGAAAGTCGTCTTCATACCCAAGCCGGGTCGTACCACATATACGGTGGCTAAATCCTTTAGACCCATTAGCCTAACATCCTTTGTGCTGAAAACACTGGAGAGGGTGGCTGATCGATACATAAAGGAAAAGGTTGGGCTTAGGTATCCTTTGCACAACAACCAACATGCTTTTAGGTGTGGCAAGTCAACTGAAAGTGCCTTACACCAACTGGTAACTCAGGTGGAGAAGGCGCTGGAAAATGGCATGATCGCCCTGGGAGCTTTCTTGGATATACAAGGGGCGTTTGACAGCACCCCTGTAGGATCCATGTGTAGGGCTGCGGCAAATCATGGAATAGAGCCAATGATCACTCACTGGCTTGGGGCCATGTTGTGCAACCGTACAGTAGAGGCCACATGGAAAGACCATGTGGCAAAAGTAATCGTCGCTAGGTGATGTCCGCAAGGGGGTGTTCTTTCGCCCACATTGTGGAACCTAGTCATTGACGAGCTAATAACCCTTTTAAACGGTGAGGGCTTTCTAACGATTGGGTATGCCGATGATATCGTTGTCCTTGTTGTTGGAAGGCACATTACTGTTCTCAGGGACCTCATGCAAAGGGCTCTGAATAGGGTACATGGGTGGTGTAACGAACACGGACTTGCAGTTAATCCTGCCAAGGCTGAGATAGTTGCTTTCACCAAAAAGAGAGGTATAAGACCTGAGGGTCTAAATCTTGATGGAGTACCACTGCCGGTGGTTGAACAGGTGAAGTATCTAGGAGTGATCCTTGATAAATCACTGACATGGAAGGCTCATCTTGATAGTCGCCTAAGCAAGGTGACAAACACGTATTGGGCCTGTAGGAGAGCCATTGGTCCGAGGTGGGGACTGACCCCCAAAACGATCATATGGTTCTATAGAGTGATTATGCTGCCTATGCTCACATATGCGGCTCTGGTCTGGTGGCCGAGGGTAACCTTGGTCACGGCTAGATCGTAACTGGCACGCCTTCAAAGGGTGGTCAGTTTGGGGGCAACTGGCTGCATGAGAACTACACCAACTGTTGCGATGGAGGTGATCCTTGGTCTTCGGCCTCTTCACCATGTGATCGAGGCTGAGGCGGGGAGGGCTTTCCTGCGCTTGAAACGGCTGGGATACGTGCGAAGAGGGGAAGAGTGCAGGCACGTCAAGAAGCTCCGGCTCCTGGAAGATATTCCAGTTCTGGCTCGAGCGGCTGATGAATGCCTGCGTAAGTACTACTTCGCTACCCCATACAGGGCCATTGATACGGGATAGAGAGTCCTGGGAAAAAGAGAGGAATACACAGCTTAATGGGACCGTCTGGTACACAGATGGCTCATGCTCCGGTGATAGAGCAGGGGCTGGAATTTACTCCAGGAACCCAAGAACACAGGTTTGTGTACCATTGGGTGAGGGTGTATCTGCATATCAGGCCGAGATATATGCTATCTTGGAATGTGCGCAGATAAACCTAGACAGAGGTTATGTGGATCGACGCATAACCATATACTCCGACAGTCAGGCAGCAATTAAAGCCCTGAGTGGGTATACCAGCAACTCAGGACTTGCTAACGAATGTCGAGAACTACTTGCTAATCTTGCAAGGCGGAACGTGGTGCGGCTAGAATGGATTCCAGCCCACTCTGGTTTTGAAGGCAACGAGATGGCGGATGCACTGGCTGCGGAAGGGGCGGCAGCTCCTTTCTGCGGCCCGGGCCCGACCCTGGGCCTAACAAAACAAAGGATACGCAAGGAGACGAAGAAGTGGCTGAGGAATCAGCACCTCGCTCATTGGAATGCTCTGCAGGGTCCTAGACAATCCAAACTTCTACTGAAGGGATGGACTGATGGACACGCCAGGGCAGCCACTGAACTACCAAGGAGTAGGCTAAGGAAGATAGCAGGACTCCTAACAGGGCACTGCTGTATGAGGAAGCACCTCTACAATCTAGGAGTAGAGGAAAGTTCCCTATGTAGGGGTTGCGGCATGACTGATGAAACGTCAGTTCATGTTCTCTTAGAGTGTCCACACTGGGCTGTATTACGCAGGCGAATCTTCGGAGTCACTGTCATGGCTCCTGGAGACACAAGCAGGCATCCACTGAAAAAGGTTGTGGCCTTTATTGAAGGGCTCGGCTTCATGGATGACTAGGTAGCAGGATTGGCACAATGGGCCCGCCAGTGGCCTCAGTGTCGGAACCTTGGCTTGAGTTGTCCAGGACAAGGCTCGCCTGTACATTTAGTAGTAGTAGTAGTATATTTTTGAGCTAATCGAAGCTCAATCATGTATGGGCGGGGTAATAAGGTATTCACTAAATTATTCATTATATTCGAATAAAAATCGAAAAATTATATACAAACCGTCCAGTTCGTAGCCTCCAATTTTCACTCATAAAAAGTGTGGGTAAAGGGCGCAGAGGCCGATTACTGGTTGAGGGGCGGCGAACTAGCTGTTTTACTCTAGAATTTGGAAGTTTGCTACTCTCGGAATGTGCAATGACAAGTGAGAGAGAAAAGTCATTGACGAAATTTGTTGCAGACTTTTATCTGTAAGACATACATCAGAAAACCGTCATAGAAAAATCTTTTTGATTTCTATGAGGTAAAAAAAAATTCTTTCCCCAAATTTGCCGCCCCCGAAATCTGCCGCCCTAGGCTCGAGCCTTCTCAGCCTGTTGGTAAATCCGCCACTGAGTTAATTATATTAGGTAAGATAAGCAGACATGTAACTTTCTGGTTTACATTTTAAGAAACACTTGCAGGAATAAACTTAATTCGATTATATTTTGTCATAATATCTGTTTGTTTTAGTGTATTTTGTTTTTCCTTTTTATAAAAGTATAATTATAGTAGAGGCATTGCAATCGTTTGTCATTTTATTTTTTAAATTTACTTTTTCTGAATGGTTTGTTACAAGCATTGTATTCTTTATATTATTGAATGTTACCTGTGAATGAATAAATGAAAAGCTCAATAGTGAGACAAGAAGAATTTACACTATTTGAAATGAAAGAAAAAATTTTCATTCCCATCTTTGCAGTATGAATAGCGTTCCTCAGGAACCGAGTAGAAGAAGGACACAATAGATCTTTTATACTTTCATCAGACCACCCAGTACATTAAAATAGCAAAAATGTATAATATTTAATTCTGCATATTACCTTAACTCGCAATTCTCTCAATGGTTGAGGCATTAGCAATGACCTAATTTGAGTTTCTATGGGTCCATCTGTGCCTGCACACAACATTGTGTCACCTTCTCTCAATGTACCATTTACCAAAATAACATCAATAGTAGTACCTGAAATATGGATGTTTTAAATAGTACCCTCTTCCAGATGAGAGGAATTTAATTCCATAGTTTTTTCTATTGAAAATACGATTTGAAATAAAACTTGAATCCTACAACAAAATGTTGTATCTTACCTAATCCTGGAATTGCTTTAACTTCCAATACTGTTGCTTGAAGTTCGTCGGAGTACATTAGACGTTTTGTTAGCCTAGTTTGGCAGTAATCTACTATCAGAGCTAAAAGGTTACCCATTCCTTCTCCAGTAATTGCACTTGTTGGTACTAAAGACACATAAGTACGAATATCGGGATTTTCGTAGAATAAGGCGGCATTTAATCCTTTAAACAAGAAAACAAAAATAGGAAGTTTGAACAATGGAAAATTTGTTATACTTTACCTTGTTCGGCAAATTGTAAAATAACATCCTTAGTTCTCGCTTCAAACTCCATCTGTGTATTAGACGCTTGTCCTTTTATAATATCCCTAACGTCATTTCTATTCATCGTCTGCCAATCGTAGAGCCTGTCAATTTTATTCAAAGCCACCAAAAAAGGCGTTTTTTTATTTTTAAGGATATTTATGGATTCTATCGTTTGTGGTTCCAGGCCATGCATAATGTCCACCACAAGAATGGCAATATCGCAAAGAGAGGAACCTCGATTACGTAGGTTAGAAAAGGATTCGTGACCTGGTGTATCGATGATAAGAAGACCGGGAATTTTCAGTTCCATGTCGTTAAACTAATAAATAAATAATTGCAATTAAAAAATTCAATTTCAATAATATTCAGTCAATTACTTACACCTTTGACTATCCTAATTTGTTCTTTAATAGCGTCAAGAGGCACATTCGTAGCACCGATTTGCTGTGTGATACCACCAGCTTCCCCGTCTTGCACGTTAGTTCTTCTCAATTTATCCAAAATTTTTGTTTTTCCCGTATCTACATGACCGAGCACGCAAACAATTGCAGCTCTCAAATTGTCTGGAGTCCTAGTTTTTTCTGCATTTTCTTTTCTAAGCTGAAAAAATCATAAAAAAATTATATTCAAGTGATAATGAAATCACATACTACAAGAAATATTTTAGTGATACAAACACTATTTTACAAAATTATTACTAATGATTATTTTTTTTCGTATAATTTTCAATCAATTAGAACGATCGATTTAGTTACCTTGTATAATTTAGATAATACCAGATTATTTTTTTCGTATCATTTTCAACCAATTAGAACGATCAGTATAGTCAAGTTACCTTGTATAATTTCCATAATACCTAATTATGCATAGAGTAGCTCTACCAATCGAAAATTTTACAATACTTTACTTCAATTTCCATAGTAACCACATCGACATCAATATACAACAATACACAAACTAACATTACCGTCAAATTCTGACGTTTATCAGAAATGAGTCGATTCGGATTGTAATTTCCATTGTACCAATTTGTACCTAAATTAATAAATTGTTTATATTTACTCAACAAATAATCGTATCAAATACAATATGTACTTCATCCTCCCTTTCGCGGTCGGATTATTCAAACTGTCGAACTGACACTCTTTGTAATTATGCAACAAGTTATCGATGTATAACCTGATTATTTTGAAGTACTTATATTATAGCATTACTACTGAATATTTTGAATATATTAAATTATTAATTGTTTGACAATCTATCCCATCGGACGGTTTCAGTTCCCAGCAACTTACATTTGTTCTGAAATCTTAACAATGTGATATTTCAAGACTTTTACCTTTATTCTTTCTAAAGCGCGATCGCGAGCTTTCTCTGCTACATTTTTACCATCATCATCTTCTGATTCTGATTCACTATCTTCTTCATCTTCACTATCTGATTCTTCTTCATCCTCAGAAAAGCTGCTTTCTTCGCCTTCATTATCTACCAGTTCTTGCTTTTTTTCTACAGATGCTTTAGGTTTACTTACTGTAAATTGATTGAATAGTATTGTTTACGGAATATTCAGATATGGTCCAAATAATACCCTTCTTGGTGTGCGTTATCGATTGTTAATGTCCTTCTATCACATTACGTAGGAAGAAATGGAAAAAAGGCAGGTCTGTGATAAATCATAATCAAAATATCACAATAATGAGCCGTTTAAATTTATTACAAACGTTAACCCTAATCTTTGACATAAAAAATTTGATTAGTTGATCTTTAGAATACGCGCAAGCGCGACCAAACAATCGGGAGAAATTACGAATTCAAAATAAAATGCAGACCTACCTTTCGTAGCGGCACTGTCTTACGTCTTTTTCTAATGTCCCATTGACAGTTCTCGTCAAGTCTGTACTTTGTTGTTTATGGTCAATTATTATTTAAAAAAAGAGAATATTAATCTTATTGTTATATTTATTTAAATAATACAAAAATATTCCTAGATACACGGAAAAACATCAACATTTTGAAAGTTCTCAAGTAGTATTTTCAGTTAGAAAAAGAAGCTAATTCCTTAGCCTTTTCGAATTTGGCTGAATACGATCCTGATGATTTTATTTATCAAATTTAAGGTTAGCTATATGTCAAAATGGCAAATAAATGAACGACATGCCGAAAATCCGGATATACGTCACAAACAATGACGCACACCAAAAAGGCTATTGTATGAACCATACATATGCTTTGCATTGAAAACTCAATATTGTACCTGTTTCTTTAGACTCTTCCTCTTCATCATCTGATGAAGCATCCCAAGCATCTTTGACATCCTCTTTTGATTCAGGTTCCTTAGATTCCTGAGGAGTATCGACTGCCACTTCTTCATTAGGAGATTCTATTTTTTGTGGTTCCTGCACTTGTACTTCTTCTTTTGGCACTAAAAATAATATAGCCAGTTAACTATTGTAAATGGAACATCCCAGTATTTTAGAATGTGAAATTCATTTGTCAATTTGTTGGTAATGAATCTTGTAACTGCAATTTACAAACTACTTAAGTTATATTTAATGTATGAATACAAAAAAATATGATTATTAGTTCAAATGTTCTACTTGAGATTCTTTACTCGGTTCTTTACCAGGTGTTTGTTCCTTTTTTTGTTTATTTGGCTTTATTCTTGTCCCTAGTCTAGGTTTCTTCTCACCAACATCTGGCAATTCAACACCTTGTGCTTTTAAACTGTCAATTAATGCTTGAGCCCTAGCTCTATCAGCCTTTTGTTTGGCAGTCAACAGTTTCCCCTCTGCTTTCAGTCTTTCTTTCCTTTCCTTTTCTTTCTATAATAATAATAATAGCTGTAATAATTTTCATTATAGAACCAATAGTTTTAATGAAGCAAAAGAATATAAATTACTTACTTGTTTTTTTCTCTCTTTTCGTTCTTGTTCTAATCTCAATGCTAGTAGTCTGGCTTTTTCTGCCTCTTCTTCACGTTTCACTCTTTCCTCTTCTTCTTTTTTAGCACGCTCCTCATCTTCTTTAAGTTTCTTAAGAGCTTCTTGCATGGCTGCTATAGTTTTTTTACCAGGACCTAATCACATAAATAAATGAAAATAATTAGAATATTTTTTATACAAATTCTGTGTAATCACCTTTTTTAGCATCTTTAGCATCTTTTTCTTCCTCATCTTTGCCTTTTTTCTTTTTCTTTTTACTTTTTTTTTCTCCATCTTGATCATCTTCCTCCAGTTTATCACTTGCATCTTCTGGTTTCTTTTCGGTTCCATCTAAATTTGACTGTTCATTAGAAGCAGCAGGTTCTTGAGAATCTTCTTTAGTTACCTCCTGCTTTTTTTGAGTTAATTTTTTTTGTCTTTCTCGTTCTTTTTTTTCTTTTTTCTTTTGTGCAGCTGTTTTCACTGTATTAGTGTCTTCTAATTTTGAATCATCTTCAGGATCTTTACTAAATGAAAATTGAAAATTTATAATTAAATTTCCATTTTATTTCACTGGCATAACTTTTACTTACATGTTTTGTTCTACCTTTTCCTTCTTTCCCTTTTTCTTCTCCTTCTTTTCCTCGTGTGGCTTCTCCTCTGCAGAAGGTTCTGGTTCTGTTTTTACTCCAGCATACTCCATTTCCAATTCCGCTAAAACTTTTTCAATGTCCTCATCACTATCATCACGTTTTCTACTCTTTTTTCCCTTTTTACCCCCCTGATTTTTAGTAGTCCTATTATCATCACTTGATTTCTTTTTATTGTCTTTTTTAACAGGTTTAGAATCACTTTCATTTTCATCGTCATCTACAGATTTCAAATCATCGTCGGAGTCCTCATCATCAATTTGAAGAAGTGCGAAGGATTTTTTAACGGTTGAAACTACTTCAGCATCTGAACCATCAGATTCAATAGGTTTTTTTTCCTTATTTTTGGATTTTTTGGAACCTGGTTTATCCTGCTTTGAATCGTCATTGAGAGGTTGGGATCTAGGAATCAAATTTTATTTTGAAAGTGACAACTTCAATATTTTAACAAAGAACTTACTTGGATTTTTTTTTAGTTTGGACTTTTTCTATTAGCTCTTGACTGGCGTTTTCAGCGTCAGATTCACTAAAATTAAAATAATTTAGATCGGCGAATCATTTGGTCATAAAGATTTTACCTTTCATCACCTGTTCCTTTACGGATTTTTTTAGATTTTCCCATTTTTTATTGTTAATATAAATACTTTCTAAATGTAGAAATTCTGTAAATATGATCATAAGTGTATAATGTGCTTAAAAATAAAGATTTTTTTCAACAATCTGTTACAGATATAATGGCAAAATTCACCACATGCATAAAATGATTCCAAAAAATTATTTTGACTAATTTGACTTTTCTTTTGACATTTGTGACATTAGAAATGTCAACAATTTCATAGCGTCATACGTCTTAAGCCCGGTTCTGACGGTGCAATTTCGTCTCTACAACTCGATCGCGGCGACAAAATTGCATGCACTTTAGGTGTTCCTACCGTACAACTCATGGAGACTATGTACAACTTATCAATGCAATCGAGTTGCACCAAAATGGAACTGGTTCTAATTTTATGCCATAAGTTGTAGTTTTTAGTGACTTTTTTTAAGCGAACCTAAAACTTCTGTTGGTATAAGTGGACACTTTTAGCTTGTCATAAGTTTTTACTTTTTACACGTATCCGTATCCAGTGTTATAATAGACACTTTTAGCTGGTCATACGTTTTTACACGTATCCGTATCCGTATTGGAGTTACGTTGACGTAAAGAAATGATCAAGAAAGCCTTTTTAGCAGAAAACGTATCGCTTGGTTCTGTTTCTAATTGTATAACCTCAAAGTTTTTTTATTTAACCTTTTTATATTGTTGTAAAACATAAAATGGAGGTGATATTAAATAATCCATTGCTGCTAGACGAGGAAGATGATGTAATATAGCACTAATAGCACGGAATACTGACTTTGGTCGGGATAGGGATACGTTTAAGTATACGGAGTAGGGTACGTAACGATACGTTCAACGCATCGTATCGGCTGAGACGTAACGGGTCTACACATGCGCAGTTGGTTACGTATACGGATACGTGAGAAATTTAAGACAAGCTAAAAGTCTCTGTTATCTATGTCCGTATCCGCGTTGACGTAAAGAAATTGTCAAGAAAACCTTTTTAGCAGGAAGCATATCGCTTCGTTCCGTTTTTAATTGTATAACCTCAAAGTTTTTTTTATTTTACCTTTTTATATATTTGTAAAACGTAAAATGGGGGCGACATTAAATAATCAATTGCTGCTAGACGAGGAAGATGATGTAATATAGCACTAATAGAGTTTGTTCAGCCATCCTTTGCCGTTACGTCATAATGCGGCTGTTTTACGTATGTCTTTTATGACTTAAATATTATTTTACACTTAACCTCAAAACCATGGAGACTAGATAATTATCTCCATGCTCAAAACTATAATCAATGACATATGTTAAGAATTGTTTTCAAAATATGACAGCTAATCTGTCAAAAGTAACAGATGAAATTTATTCTTTCTTCTTATTCTTTTGGGAATCAAACCACAATAATGTTTTTTATTTTTTATTTCGACGTTTCGGTAGCGTTCCAGCTACCGTTGTCAAGATTTGTTGTGTCGGATGGGGACCAAAAATTATTTTATCAATTTTATTGCTATACTCGATTTGAAATTGGTTGATAGTAATAAATCATTTTAAGCAGCCGATTCCATAGGCGCACCTACCTGACGTGCCGGTTTGAACCCTATTTACTTATCCGAATAATTTAGTAATCATTATTGTCATAACAGGTAAAAATAATTATGCCGAGAATTCCGGGAACAATTAATACACAATGTTACTTCAGGTTGTTACGAAAAAGGTAGGTAGGTAGGTAGGTACCTCTACTTATTGGTATAAAATTGTGAGTCATTTTAAGAGCGAACAAACCCAATGCGAGTATTCTAGGACACACATTTGGGTAATTTTTGAAAATGGAGAGTCTTTCAGGATTTATTCCAGTTAAGCGAGCTGCGAAATCAGCGCTAAGCATTAGTGAAAAGATTATTGTGCTTAATGTATTTAATGCACTTAGATATCAAAAAAGTGCAATAAGTATCGATTCTACAGTGGAACTTTGTTCAAAGATGACAGGTATTGGAAAAGCAACCATCTACAGGCTGATGCGGGAAGAAAAGACAGGAACCGTGACGCCACCAAAACCATCTCCAGGAAGGCGAACAATACCGATCGATGAGGACGAAAAGGCCATCATAAGACGAAAGGTGCATTCATTCTATTTCAATAAGGATATCCCTACTTTGGATAGAGTTTTAGGGGCAGTAAAAGAAGACTTTCCTGCAATCAAGAGAGATAAACTATGGAAAGTTCTAAGAGAAATGAATTTTAGATGGGAAAAACATAGTCGGAAGTCTCATTTGCTCAAAAAAGATGAAATAGTGTGTTGGAGACGTAATTATTTGAGAAAAATAAGACAATCTCGCAATGAAAACAAAACAATTTTCTATTTGGACGAAACATGGCTGAACGAAGGCTACACAGTTGGAAAAATATGGACAGACAAAAATGTGACTTCTCACCGGCAAGCATTTTTAGACGGTCTATCAACAGGAATAAATCCGCCCTCTGGAAAAGGAAAACGATTAATTATAACTCACATCGGTAGCTCCAATGGCTTTTTAGAAGGTGGACTATTATCATTCCAATCAGTTCGTACAGGCGATTACCACGAGGATATGAATGTTGATGTTTTTGAGGAGTATTTCGAACAAATGATAGAGCTGATTCCACCTGGCTCCGTCATTGTGTTAGATAACGCTCCGTATCACTCCAGAAGATTGGAGAAGATGCCTACAACTGCTTGGCGAAAAGCAAAAATTATCGAGTGGCTTGTGGAGAAACAAATACAATTTGAGGACAATATGGTTAAAAAGGAGTTGCTATCAATTGTAAACACCCATAAACATCGGTTTCAAAAATATGTTGTTGACGAAATGGCCAAAAAACAAAATATAATAGTGCTTCGGCTCCCCCCCTACCATTGCGAATTAAATCCGATCGAACTGGTATGGGCTCATGTGAAAGGTTATGTGGCTAGAAAAAATACCACTTATAAAATGAGTGATGTTCAAAAACTCTTTGAAGAAGCGCTTCAAGAAGTCAACGCGGGGAAGTGGCAAAGATGTATAGAGCATGTAATAAAGGAGGAGGAAAAAATGTGGCAATTGGATAGTTTACTGGAGAAAACGGTCGAACCACTTATTATCAATTTAGGGAAAGAAGACAGTCCCTCAGATATTTCATTTTCTGATGATGATTAATTTAAAGCGAAGAAATGTAATGACTTACTATACATTTTATAGAATTTCAAATAGAAACATTTTTCCAAATTTACTTGTTTATTGGTTGCTTTATTGTTATTAGTATTATATTTATTCAAATACAAGGGTAACAAATTATGCCACACATCCGAATGTTCACTAAATTATATAATTATTGTGTTTAATATAAACTTAAACCCACCCGAAAGCACGTGCATAAGTGCAAAACATCACAGGTAGAATCCTACCGCTTATTGTTCGAGCCTCGGGTTAAGCTTTGCATTCGACGCCCTTATCAGATCTATAGGAATGGAAAGTTTAATAAATGCAAAAGGGTCTATACTTTCAATGTATATACTATTTAAAACTTGGCAATTTAGGTGGACCACTTTGTATACGTGTTTGACGGATTTTAATGATTTATTACTATCAACCAATTTCAAATCGAGTATAGTTAATCTTGACAACGGTAGCTGGAACGCTACCAAAACGTCGAATTAAAAAATAAAAAACATTATTGTGGTTTGATTCCCAAAAGAATAAGAAAAAAGGATAAGTAATGCTACAAGATAAAATTTATGTCGACCTTAGATAGGAAAATACGTTCATGTCGTCATAATTCCGTCTCATCCATTTCATGAATGAGAAAGCAAGCTGGACAATGTATGACGTAACGACAAAGGATGGCTGAACAAACTCTAGCACTGACTTTGGTCTGGATACGGATACGTTTAAGTATACGGGGTAGGGTACGTAACAATACGTTCAACGCATCGTATCGGCTGAGACGTAACGGGTCTACACATGCGCAGCTCGTTACAGATACGGATACGTGAGAAATTTAAGACAAGCTAAAAGTCTCTATTACGAGGTTATCTTTGTATCTGAGCTTTGTGCTTTGTATTTATTTATTTCTCCATGTTATCATAGATTCTTTATTCTCCTAAAAAACTGTTGCTTTTGTGGATTGTGTAAACTGACACATCCAAGTATCAAGCACATAATGGCTACCTCTTCCAAATCCATAATTATATTTATTGTCCTTTTAGAAAAATTGAGCAATAAATCGCTGTTTTGAAAATTTAAATTTATTATTTATAAAGTTGGGTTATGGTTATCTTTTAATAAAAATTTGGTGACTATTTTAAATATTGGCAACAATATAGTATTTCCCAAAGAAATTGGTGCAATAGTATGAACATGATGTGAACGCTCATACGACTTTGATAGGAGACGAGTTGCGGCGAGAAGTTGCCTTGATGAATTGCCCCGTCAGAACTGGGCTTTAGGAGTGCGCTCGAAAATGTGATTCGTGTTCAATAAATAGTGTAAGGCCTTTGCTTATATATGACACTAGCGTATATATAAACAAGGGTACGGCATAGAAAAATAAATGCAGACAAGAACGAAGATTTGCCAAAAGTTTATGACCCCAAACCAAAATAATGTAGTATGGTTGAAATAATACCCTTCTTGGTGTGCGTCATCGATTGTTAATCTCCTCTTAACACATTATGTAGGAAGAAATGGCACGAACAGAGAGAGTGCGTTAATGTTCGAGATTGTTAATTGACGTTTTAATACTCGGTTTAGTTACAAAGCTTTTCCGTCGACTGTAAGTTGTATTCGTTTCTCTCAATATTTGAAAACTGAAAACATTGATTTGTTTCATACGTCAAAAATTAAAATGTATGTTTGGTCAAAGAATACACCAGCTTGTGTATTCTTTGGTTTGGTTGCCTACACCACAAATACCTAACTGTCAATATAAGTATAATGTATAAGATGTGCGTTTGGATTGCCTGCAGAAAATCGTTTGGTAATGTAGGTAAATCATGCTTTTAATGGGTGTCAATAATGATTTTGTCTAATTTTAAGAACGGTAATAGCATATTGTAACGTTTATTCTAATTTATATTTACAATTAATTTATATTTACAGATTTATATTCAAATACAGTCCTTATTTAATAATTTATATACCACACTAAACACACACTAACTAATTTATATGAGAGTCACTTTATAAACACTTTATCGAGGCGCGATT